>OY740767.1:55586316-55796316 GCA_963513935.1 Aphrophora alni
TTTGTTTTTTACTAAATCTCTTCCAAAACTTTAAAAATGATTTAACATATTAAGGATTCTCAATGAAATTTAACCTTTTAACCTCGGCACATGTGAGCGGTAGTCGATCTCAGACTCTAATCATTTTCTTAGATAAGAAAGGCTTTTCTTCATATGGCTAACATCTCTCAAAGTGAAAGTATTAGAATATGGACCACAACAAAGTGCTGCAGTCTGTAAGCGTATATTTGAACTCATTTTCAAGTTATAAATATGACGATTAAAAAAGGACGTTAGAAAACAATTACTGAACATATTCAGTAAAGTTTTAATATTGGAATTGCTACAAACATAACTGTTTAGCATGATTTCTAAGCCACACTTTAATGAAACACCATTATTACCTATTACAATGATGTTTGTATTATATTTAATTCCAATTGATAAATTTTAACATTAGTCTGGATAATTACTGTTTCTGTTTGTCGAATAAAATTTAATTCTTATCATACATTTCTCATCCGGCACGACTTGTACGGCTTATTCCATGAAACTTATCACAAATAGCTATCATATCATATCCTTACAATCCAGATCCCTTTTAAGGCATCTTCATCATTCATTACTATTTAGATACAACTTATCCTATATGACATATCTGATAAGACCTTAGATTAAGACTAATAACACATATAAGATTATTGTTAAGTATAGTATATGGTTGACTAAATTGTTCATAATATTGTATAAGTTATGAAGCAACAACTAAGTTTATATAAAGTGATAACGTTGACTAACTTGTTTTAAACAAAGTGTACATTGTTAATAATATAATTTAAGTAGTTATTCATAGATCCGCAGTTTTTTAAGATATTATGTGTTGTTTACCACCGACTAATTTGGTGTAAACAAAATATAAGTTGATATTGTTCAACTAATAAGTTGTAAACATAGTGTAAACATCGACTAAGTTGTTAATTACATAGTAAAAGTTGTTTACCATTGACTTAGTATACATATTAAGGATACAATAAATTGTTGAATAACATGTCAAGCAATGAATAATTTGTTGTTACACATAGCGTAAACTACATCGAGGGGTTTCCCTTTGATGGATGCATGTCATGTCTATCACGAGTCTAAAACAACAGCCTCGATAGCATGTATTCAATATAAAACAGCCTTGAAATAGATTTTATGTGAATGAAACCTACGGTATTTTAATATATTTTGGTATTTTAATGATAAGATACTATAAAAACACTCAATATATTGTATTTGTGAAATTAAATTAATCGAATTAATTGTACACTTTAATGAGTTGAATTACAATAAAATGAAAAATAGATCGTCATAATTGTTTTGAACAAATTACCTATTTCTGTTGCCTTTCGAGTATTGCCTTTTAGCCACTGAAATATGGTTTGTACGAGTGAATAAACACACCCCAGTAACTTCTGTTGTTTTGCTACATTATAGTACTAGTAACTTTGTTTAAATTAATTTTGCTGGAATATATAATTTTAATATTATTCTGTTATTAATATACATATATTCTTTTATTAATTTAATATATATGTTATTATTACATATATATATATGTATTATTAAACAGAATAATAGATTTTCATTATAGAGTTTAGGGTTATTTACTTTTTTCAATTTATTTCATTCAAAACAATTTTATTATACTGCTTAAATAATAATCCAAATTTCATTACTAAATAATTAATTTATTTAAATATAGAATTGCTATTATTTAGCATTTACGATAAAATAAATGTTTGACAAGTAAATGTTACATGTATAAATATATGTTATAAAATTTGTTTATTAAAATCTCGAAACTTGGATATCACAAATATACATGATTTTTGTAATTATTTAAATTTCATTCCCCCCTTCACCAAATAACATTGTATACATTGAAATATACCTTAAAAGTGACATCTTTAAAAAATCCGAACCAAAAATTAAAGGTTTTTAGCTAAAGCATTTTTGGGGCGAGAATTTAAAAACAATCGTGTTTTGTAATGCATAACTAAGATACAATTTTAATTTGATCAGTTAAAATCCTTGAAATGTTCAAGATGACTTGAAATATTGTATAAAATCTTAGGACGTTGAACAATTATTCCTTTTTGTTAAGAATTTGTCCAAAAATTTCCTTCAAATCTTTAAAATTTGAACTCAAACACAGAAGGAGGAAACGACATGTACCCATACTCTTCTAATGTCACAAATCGGTTTGCTCCATTTAAATGGTAAATAAGTACTTTAGAGTTTCCAAATTTAAATTTAATATCAACAAAATAATATTCTTAATTTACTTGCATTGAATGGTTAGGAGCAAATAATTATATTACAAATTATTGATAAAAAATATTAAAACGATTAGAAAAGAAAATTACATTTTCTTAAATAATATATTTCCATATTACTTCCTCAATTCTATCAACTTTTACAATCGCATCAATTTTTTTACAATGTATCATAAAAGGAGAGTACCAAGCGCGATGATGCCTTTGTGTTTTAAACAAAGACACTTTCATTGTTCATTCGAACTGGTAAAATGTTCTTTGGTAGTATATGACAACAATGTTTTAGCTCTGTTTATGTAATAAACTAATGTTGTATTATAATGTTTATAAACTATGCATTTTTCTAACATCTTCTTTTTTATAAGACTAAGATCACGGTTTATGTAAACAACTATTAAATTTTAATATCAATAATCAACCATTTTGACACTTTTGTATTACAAAATAAAAGCAGATTGTAAATTTATATAATATATTTTCTGATTTCAATAAGATATCTGTGAGATTATTTATTTAGGAAACTAATTTATTAAAGTTTTTATAATAATTCTTAGAATTAATTTCACGTAGAATTAAATTAATCATATGTTCTTGTCCTACACTCTCTGTATATAATATTTTTATTATTCATATGTATGGGAAATAAATAAATTATGACACACAATCTCTTATTCGATTATGTGTATAACTGAAAAGTTGATTTAAATACTTTTTCAAAAAATATTTATTTTCCTTTATTCGACGAGTGTATAATGATAACCATTAACGCACGAATTTCACGTAACATGACCACGTTAGAAAATCTGAGGAGAAATAAGGGTTTTTGAATGATATATGTAGGTCTTATTTAAGAATGGTTAAGGTATAAACATTTAATAATTTTCTTGAATAAGACTCTTTATTACTTCTAACTAATTGAAAGGTTAAGGCTATTAAAAAGACAAAATTTGTCGTTATTATGTACTATCGTCTTCATATTAACCCACATAAATTTCAAACATTCACCTAAAAAGTTGTATCTGATATAAAGGTGACAACGTAATTGTTTGCTTAACCTTCAGAATTTAGTTATATATTATTTATCCACTTTTGGTTCACAAAAACTTCACGTATCTCTGATAGTATCTGTTTGAAAAGAATGTTTCGTTTTGTTTCTAATCTAATCTATACTATTAAATAAAAATTTAATGGTGTCTGTCTGTGTGTGTGTGTGTGTGTGTGTGTGTGTGTGTGTGTGTGTGTGTGTGTGTGTGTGTGTGTGTGTGTGTGTGTGTGTGTGTGTGTGTTTGTTTAACACATAGGGATATTTTTATTTAGAAATTCCATCAGGGCACCTTCCCACTGGCCTTGAAACTTCCCTTAACACTCAATTAATACAAATATACGTCAACTCCTTACGAAAGACGTGTACTCTGCTAGTGTTCATTGGAAAGTCTTGTTTTTTTACAGTTTTTATTCTACGAAAAGTTCAAATGTTTACCAAATCAACTATTGGCTTTTCATTATTAGGAACATTTTTCTAAACAAAACTTTGAATTGAACTTAACTTGTTCATTTTGACATTAATTTTTCATTATTACAACAATCTTGTAAATTCATTAATACATAAATTTAATCTTTAAGTTTAATAATGATAAATAATTCTAAGAAAAAAAATCAACGACCATAAAATGTGCGCCGATCAAGATACGGAAACCCAATTGTTTGACTATTTGTTGACAATTTATTATATACTATAGTCGTGTAATAATGAAAGTATGTGTAAATACCACCGAAATTATATACGTTTTAGGAGAATTGTGTGTGTGTGTGTGTGTGTGTGTGTGTTTTCTCTTTTTCGTCGTCTGTGATTGTTCTAGTAATGGCATTTAAAATATATATATATAATTCTGCACTAACGTTTGATCATGAAATAGCTTGAACAATATTTTTTAATATTTTTTGATAGAGATGTTCAAACATTTAAACATTTCCCATTATAGAGGTTACAAGTTTTTTTTTAAATTAATTTGATATATAATTATGCAATTACTTTTTAAGAACGCCAGTTCAATCTAGAAAAAATGTAAAAATTCAAACTAGATATTATAAATATAGGTCCAAACTGTATTGCTATAATTTAGTAGACTTTTTACGAACCTGTTGCATTTTTCAGATTCATATAATATGAAAAATGCTTAGCAAAATTTATATCTAAATTGGACCCAGTGGTAAAATGTTATAAAATAGTATGTTAGTTGTTAGGTAATTACAAAATTTATTGTACATTTTTAAAGATTAAATTGATATAAAAAGATAGTCACTAATAAAAATAGAGGAATTATGACCTATCTTGTAAATAATAATCTGTATAGAATTGAAAATAATACATTTTAATTTAAATTTGCAAGATATGAGTTAATAGTGCTTATCTAACCGTATTTACATTTAAATGTCTCACAACTTTGAAAGAATAAATTGTGGAATATTTTTTTATCAAAATGTTTAATCAAATTATGAATTAAAATCTAGGTATGATGTCAGGTTGAATTGAAAACTTATTTAAAGAGAAAGAAAGAGTAGTTATGAGGGGAATAAAATACAAAAAGCGTCTTGCCAATTTGACTATCCTAACTAAATCCCTACTTTAGTTAGAAATCAAAGTTTTAACCGACAAAGAGATACTACAACGTTTCTTCTATCTTCATGGTGCGCAATAATAAGAATACTCTAACCGAGCAATATTGAAACTATTCAACGGTTTCAAAATAAAGAATTCAGGAACAACGAAGATTTTCCATTTGATCTACATAAGACAGACCTACAATGAAATTTAAAGATTGTACTGAGGAAATAAGAAAGATCGCTATGAAGTTTTAAAAACAATTGCAAGACTACTGTGTTATGGAAGCCACGCATCTGATCTAGAATATGGAGGCAATTAGAAAATGTGCAACAAAAAACATTATTGCAAATAGATTGCAAACAGACTATTTCCGTATTTCACACATTATATACTGGTGTATTATGTAGATGAGATAACATATTGTTCTTAGCTACTTCTTTTACGTATTTAAATTCCATATATATTTTTAAAAAGAAATTCAATAAATATAACTTGTAAATTCATAACAATAAATATATCTATATACGTAAATGTATCTTTCATTACAAATTTGCAAGTTATCAAATAATACGTAATGTTAGAGTACGTAATGTATTTATATATCTTTTCTTGCTATGCCTTAAAGTTTCTATGGAAAGAACAAGATTGTTCAATATATTTAGTGACACATTTTATACAAATAATTAAAATATATATTTAGATATTATTATGTTTATAATTAAATTTAGATTGTTGTGCATATAGAAATGTAAAATCATAAGATTTTCGATCTTATCTCTTTGAAATATATTGTTGTTTACAGATTGCTCTCTCATATATATTGGATTCTACACACCTCATATTTACTTCATATAATAATCATGAACCTACGTTTCCTGCAATGCTACTGCAAATACAATTTATAATCAAAATCATTGTGATACTATATATGTTTTTGATATGCTCGAAATACCTTGAATATTTGTAAAAATATCAGATGCCTGTATTAATATATTTCTTACGTTGAACTTAACTAAAAACGGGTTTAAAATACATTAAAATGGGTGTTCTGTCGTCCGTTCCTAGTTTGTAATACTACAAACCTGCAGTCAAATATATCTGCTTTAATAAATGAACCAATTTTCTCTGAGTTTTGCTAGTTTCGTTTAGTTGAGATTGATTGTGCAATACAGACATTTTTATTTGGAAGACTAAAAATTTGATTTACCAAAGTTTCATTTTTGGTTCAAATACGTGATTGCCTAATAAACCCTCTTTGTCAAAGAGTCGTTAATATTATTTTGATAATTTTAGTAATTGTGTAGTCCACTTGTTCACCAATAGGATGGAAACAATTAATATTTTTATTTTATTATCTTCACGTTTATATTTAATTTCTAGAAACTCACTCAATATATATTATTCGTTTAACATGACTAATTTTAATAGTTGTGCAATATAAGTGCAATATAATAATATAATATAATATAATATAATATAATATAATATAATATAATATAATATAATATAATATAATATAATATAATATAATATAATATAATATAATGTGCAATAATATAGTAACAACTTCCGGCCTTAAATCGGATACTGGATATTTCATTAAGCTAATTATTTATTTTTTGTAATTAAATAAAACATGAAATTAATTATCTAATTTAATTGATTCCCTGAGGTGTATATAGTGTGTAATATTCAGCAAATTAAAACAAAAAGCAATTTGTTAAGTAAATATTTAGAAGAGGCGATGTTACTAAGCTTTGTGTGATATTAAATCAGCAGTGTTTGTAGAAGTGGGATTTGGTTTTGCAATTATATTAAGAGCTGTATATTATATAAATTAATGCATGCTATTGCATTTTCTGAATTTTAAACACTCACTTCGTGTATACCTAATTAGCATTAGTTCCATTCCTATATTATATAATCCATATTTCTAGTAATACAAGCATAAAGGAAGTACAATAATTAAAAGAGAACAATATAGGAACTTGAGTAGAAGTGAATGTTAGGTTTAGAAAGTGAATTTAGAATTGAAAAATTAATATAATAGAGACAGCAAGAACAACATCAGTTATTAGAGTCAATGTAGTAATTTTTTTTTAAAAAAGTGTTTAATATGCTTTAAAATATAATTTATTTATAATAGTACTTATAAATAGAACTTTATAATAGTATCCGATAAAAAAAAAAAAAAAAAAACTTATCTAGCTTTTATTAATTAACAATAAAATGTTATTTATAACCGTAAAAACTCACTCATTACAAGTTGTAATACAATTGATACTTATATGTGATGGCAATTAAGTATTGTTTGCATATATTGTTTCAAATTATAAGTAAATACTTAATAGTGAGAAAAAGTATCTTAACGGACATCACACTTTAAAAATAACTGCTTAAACAACTGATCGCTAATTAATTTCTTCAATTTCATTTACAATAAAAATGGATGTGTGTATTGTTATGGCAAAATTCAAACAACTATGTAAGAGATATCGAAAAGATCTTGCTTGATAAATTTATAGATGGCTGAGAATGTAAGTATGAAGTAAATGATCTTAATTTAGGGTTATTGTAACATACATATTTCAATAATTATGACAAAATTGAACTAAATATTTTAAATATTATTTACCAATGTTTTCAAATAAATTTCCCCCCTATTTACAACGCAGATTTTGCGACTTTTGTCTCTTGTAAACTTTAAACACCCATTAAAAGTTATTACATTGATTTAATTAAACATACTAAGTTTAGAAATGTCTCTTTCTAAAATAATCCAAACTAACTAGGCTTGACAATAAATGCCCCGATGTATACCTTCTGCAAAAATATTGAATAGTTCCGTTTCCGCATAGTTCTGATATACAATCAAGCCTAATTAAATTTAGAATTTAGAATCGATTTCGATAACCTAACCTAACCTAATCTAACCTAAACTAACCTAACCTAACCTAACCTAACCTAACCTAACCATAAATATTTCTTTTTTAAAATTATGTTGTTATATAATCATCCCTTCTTCTGCAGTTAAGATTTTTAACACAATATTTAATGAGACTGGATTAATTTGAATTTTAAAAAAATATCCAAATAATTTGTTTGTGTTATTATTTAAATAAATAATTTGAAAATAATATGTATCCTGTGTATATATTATACTTTTAATTCGAACTGAGAAATTTACCTTGAAAATCATACAACATTATTTTATATATTTTTCTTTTTGAAGAATTTCAAGAAATTATTATCCAAATACTTATTTGTTTTCAAAAGTAAAGAATATATTGCATAGTAGTAAATATTGTAAGCAATCAATATAAATATAGATAGTCAAGCCGTAGTCACTGACATCATATATATTATTTTATATTTGATGCGCTGAATATTAAAAAGGACATAAGAGATAATGTCTCTAAAAAATGATAATAAATAATGTCAAAAAGGGCTGAGAATAAGAATCGTTCACGTGTTTGTTATATTGTAAACCGTTATTCTTCTTATAGTTTCAGTCTTTCGATTATATTATTAAGACGTTCGAAGTAGAGCTTGGGCTTTAAAAGTTGTGTACTTAAAATTGACATGCTCGTTGTACATAGTTTATCTAGAGTTGGTGATTTGGATTCAAAACCTAGTGGAATAATTTTGAAGTTTGTTCGCCACGGGTACTAAGAGGCAGTGTTTCTTCTATTTTCTGGTAAAGTGCCGGTTTAAAGCGTGTGAATCAGGAGGTATGACGAAATATAAAGTAGACATAAACCCTACTTGACAAGATCTACTTACGGGAAAGATTATTGTAAAACTGTTTGGCGCAGAAAGTTTTGGTGCGTAAAGACTTAGACAATCAACTAGTTTGATCACATCTCGCAATCAGATTCTGGGTCTAAGGAACCAAAACTGGAGGATGGCCATGTTGCATATTGACAAATATCTAATGCAATCCATATGCATTGTTCTGAAATAAAGTTACTCACTAAAAACAACAATTTGGACACAAGATAAGATATATACAATACGTTTCGCCCTATGTTTAATCTAAGTACATCAGTGTTGATTGCGAAAGAGTCAGAATTTCTGTATTTTAGAATTCTCCATTACTTAAAAGGAGCTAATATATCAAAAATAATAGTAGTTGACAGTCTATTTCTAACTTTACAATTTATAAGAATTGAGTATTGTTCTTCTATTTCTTTAAAGGCGAAAAATGTTTTAAATAATATTACTATAGTTTATGAGCGCTTGTTTACGTATGTTTGCAAATCTATGTCTTTGTGTGTATATACACAAAAGTGTACATACAAAAATGTGTGTATACAAAAGTGTACATATGAGTGTACAAGTGTGTAGGTATGATTTAATATGTACTTATTATACTTTTAGACTTAGTTAATTTTAAACATTTATTTGGGTCCATACGTTCGAGAATAATATTTTTTAAAGTTTTGATTGTTTCTTAAATGTTCCTAATTTTTTAAATTAATAAAAAATGCTTATTTATTTTGTTGAATATTATTACTTAAGTTATATATTGGAAAACTTTTTTTTTAGTTTGGTTTGTATCACTGTAGTCAATTTTGCAAATAAGTCTATGATATTTTAAAATAGATTATCTTCTATGAATTAGGTGATATGGTGATGATTATTTTAATGAATTAATTCATTAACGAAAAATTCGGTGACAACACTTTATAAAAAGAAATACAGATTTATAAATAAATAAACAATATAATGTTTAATATATAACTTGGTTCATTGATAATGTGACTTCACACGAGCTATTTCTAGTTTGAATAGACTGATAAGAGATGAAAAGGAACAAGGGAGTGCAGTCAGCCGGTATAATAGGTACCATTGATCTAATTACTGGAGATATAGTATGCTTTGATAATGTTGATATTTTTTGGGTTTAGTTATAAAACAGTATTAGATTTACATTTATTGTTTGAAAGTTTTATTTTGTTCTTAAATTTATTTCCTAATGTTTTGGATTTAATCGGTAACTTAATACAATTGTGTGTTCTATAGCACAATCCTTCTTTGTACAGAGTACTCCTAGTAAATTATTCATCACTATTATTGAAGTAATTCTTCTATGTTGTAGTTTATATTTAGATAGTTCTAACAGCAACATTGAAAAAACCCAAAAAAACTCCACATATAGGTAACGTATATGACGGGTTAGCTATATCTCCCCCCCCCCCCTCAGAAAAAAGTCCCCTGTCAAAATTTGAATATCTATATTTTTGATATTTAAATTTTAGTGTTTGACAGCGTTAATTAATTTCAGTAATTATTTTACGTTTATATATTGCAACAAAACATTTAGCGGAATTTCAGGTACATATTGTCCACTTTTTTATATTAGTGTCGCAACTATTGCGAGATCTTATTGTATGTTGCAATATGATAAATTATTGTATTAATTAGTTTTGATAAGTCAATAGAACTTCATAGGAATAGGAAGGAATAGTCAAAGTGTTAAAAAAACCCAATATTGTCTATATGTCTACAATAAAAATAAGTTATTTGTCATTGCAACAAATACGTAGAGGTTTATTTCTTGCTTGTAAATATTAAGTTCATAATTTAATTTTAGTAAACTGCTATCAAAACCTTAACCCAGTTCGGTGAAAGAACCGTAATAAAATTCCTTAATAAAATATACATATGAAAGAGAGCCACGCCAGATCACCTACACTAGCGTACCTATTACCGGTAGTAAATTAGTTTAGCTAGAGTATCTTTCTTACACACAATCATGCCATCTTACATTTTCCATAAGGTATGCTTCTTTTTCTCCTCTAACAGATAATAATTGATGTAGTGTATTACTAATTTTGATAAATGAGAACCTTTAAAAGTTAATCAGTAAAAGACGTAAATTCACCTAACCTCATATCTTGAAATAAGTATTGATTTTAAATTACTATTGTTTCCGTATTATCCCCAGAACGGTAATGGAACTTCGAAATAAAATTTTATAAACCCTTAGAAACCGTCTATTTCTCTCTAGATCTTGTGACTTGATTTCTAATACCCACTTTTAACAAGATTTTGCCTTTCATAATACCTTCCTAAGTTCCAGTCTTCAAATCTCATCAAAGACTCCAAACAAATCCGTCTGTCTTTTACCTGTGTTTAGCGGAGTCCCAATCATGCTAAGCAGTGTTGCTTTCTTATTTATAATATTTAGTTTTAGTTTATGGTTTTGTCATGCTTCAAATAGATTTAAATTCAAAATATTTCATATAGTATAATGAAGAGCAAAGATTGTGTATATTATAATTTCAATTCATTTCAATGTTGTTAATTGTGTGAAATTTCTATTACAAGTAATGTTTTTTGTTTACAATGTTATTAAGCAACACTTATAAGTTAAACACAATTTCACTATTTATTATATTATTATTTCTCAATATCCGCTTCTCTGGTACTTATTACATTCACTTCGATACGGCAATATACATGTGAAGTATATTGAATGAAACCTTGTATTATTTATCTATCTCTTGGAATATATGCATATATAGATCAGTTTTGAAATGGGTTACTATACTCTTAGAAATAATTAATTGTTAAAGCTAACGTAACTTTTCAAGAAATATTATTGTACCATTTTTGATTTACACTAATCTGGTGTGTTAAAACAATAGAAAAGGGCAAATAGCGATAAAGCCAAATGAAAAGTTATGTCAAACAGAGAAAACAAAACTGAAAGTGGTTTATGTGGTCTGGACAAATATAAGGTAAACTAATATAAATATAAATTTAAATATATAAACTTTATACTCCGTTAATAGAATAATAATGGTATTAAAATCTACATACCATAGAGAAAATTAATAGGACGAAGGGTTAATTAGTATATCGTCAAAAGCCTTGTGTTTACAAGCATTCTGTTAAGCCTACAAATATCATACGTTTCTAAGGAATGTTTACAAACAACTACTACAGTATTCACACATGCGTTTCTGGTTTATTCTCTGAACCAAAAGAAAGGTACCCTTTTGTTAATTATATCTACTTCATGTGATATAATACAAATTACTTTAAATTCTGTTCGAAATAGATATATATTAAGTAATTTTTCGAATAGATATCTTAGTATATTTCATTTGAATTTATTTAAATTGTGGGATTTTTAAAACATATGAGGGAAACAACACCAACTATTAACACAAAATGGATTGTTATAGATTCAATTGATCCACAATAATAAACTAAAAACTAATGATATTCATCTTAGTACAGCTATGGGAAATGGCTTGTTTCCTTTCATATTGATGAGTAAATTTGAGAAAGATTTACGGAACAACCTCAAATTTTTTCCCAGAATAAGGTTGAGGTATGTAGATGTGTTTTTGAAGTTTTTGACCTTAAACAAGGCAGCGTTACTGATTTTCTTAGTCAAATTATTGGTATACACAGCTCCATCAAAATTACTCATGAATTAGGAATGAATTACAGGTTACTGTTTTTAGACTTATTATGAATTAGGAATGAACATAACATTTAATTTGATAAATACAGAAAACCTATTAACAATAATATATTTATACTTAGTAACTCAAATCATTGTACCAAACCCAAATTATCAGCTTGTAATAGCTTAATAGACAGAGCTATTAAAGTGTCTCTAACTAAAACTCGTTTTTTAAAAGAAATAAATCAAAATAGAGAGGTAGCTGTATTTAATGGTTTTGAACCTAACGTTGTTGACAACATATTAAGGAAACAAAGATTAAAGAATGACAGAATAAATTCTACGACTCTCCAACCGGTTAAAAATAAAGTCAGATATTGCAGTTTACACTTCAATAAGGACAATAAATACAGAGAATATTTGTTATAACTGCCTTTCTGTAAATCTTCAAAATTAAGTCAATTGTACAATGGATAGATTCTAAAAAGTTATTATTTCAATTTATCTCACAAATTTCAATCACACGCGCATCCAAGCCTTTCTACTTGACTTTTAATAGTTAACTAATAATAGAAATTTTCTAAATATAATATTGAAATTGTTATTTTGTTTCTACAAAAGAAATGCAAAGCCTCTATTGGGCTATATTTTTAGGCCTTGAAATAGTTACATGGAAACGTCATTTATAATACAGAACACAGAGCTATTTTCTTCGTATTGTTTATTCCTGTCGGAGATATTATTTTAGAATTACTAATACGTATTGATTTTACCGAGTTTTCTACATGAATATTTAATATGTTGATTTTTTTAAAGTTTGTGTGTGTCGTCCAGTGATATAGAATTAAACATAGCATAATGTGTTTTAAAATATTTGTGTATAATGGATTTCGTTGAAGCTTTTTACCATGGAAGTGGAAGTTTTTAGATGTGTTTTCTTCGAAATAAGAGTAAATAAAATGTTCGTGCTAAATGATGAAGAGGGGAAAAAGAACTTTCAATATTAATTTGTAATATAAATAAGTATGAAATTGCTAAAAAAATGTATTTAATCCACGACCCATAATTTGGATTTATTCGAGGCTCTACAATAACCCCAGGAGTGTGTTTTATTAAAATGTTTCAACATTAGCATAACACGAACAATTCAATTACACAGCTAACGCAGAAAACCATTAAATACTGTTAAAGCTCCGGAGAAATCCTTAATTAAATTGTAGTGAAATCATAAATAACAGCTGTTTAAGCCCCGAGAGGATATTAAGTGGCATAAAAACGGTACAAGGTGTAGCAGGATGTTCGATACTTTTCTGATAACAATAAGTTATAAATTTTCAAACATCTTCAACAATATTATATCTCATTATTTAATTTATAATACATAACATTTAATAAATATTTATTAAATTACATGTTATTTATGAAATAAAAATATTTTTAATATTTAAAATATATACAATTTTGATTTAAATTCAATTAGTCTACATTAAACATTTGTAGCTAATACATTTATTTCCAATGAAATAATCTGTGCTAAATAAACATTTTATAATTATATATATTTAAAATGAATGTTGTCCGATCAGTGAAAGCAATACGTAAAGCAGAAGCTACCCAAATTTGTAAGAAATGTACATAATAAATTTGTTGACAGTTGAAATGACAGTATTCGAGTTAGATGTGTTGACAATAAACACATGTCTCTGTACTACCATTCGTTTACCACATAGGTTAACATCGATTATTGGCAAGAAAAATTATTGTATTTTTTACCGGTCTCAAAACTAAAACGTAGGATTAAATAATTTTATAAACTTGATCAATCTTTTACTGTCAATATAGCTGTTAGATCATGGGCAAGAAGGACTAAAAAACTTTATTTCTAATACGACAGTCACTTTTATGCACTAACGAGAACTATTGTAACTGAAAAAACTAAACGATAGTTTTTTTAAAACACCACTATTGTAATAAATATAAATCATATATTTTCGATTCAACTTAAAAAATAAATTAGTTAAAACATCAATTATTAAATTTTAAATCTAAACAGTACGATAAACGATTTTTAAACAGATACTGATCAAAATTAAAATTTCATTTCTCCTTATCTCAATACTTGAACAATCTATGTATTATTGTATAACTAAGGCGTTAAAAGTAAGTTTGATTTGTAAGACTTATTGAATGTTTATTTTACTTTTTAAGTTTATTATTTAATCATTGGTCCATATTTTTAGTTTAGTTAGAATTAATGAACTCTAGATTAGGTGAGCCGTTTAACTGAATTAAACTAAAATACATACTTAAGCCTTACAATGCGTGGGAACCTTTAAGCCCAATAAGGCTAAATGTAAATCCTGGTTGATTGGTGATAAAAAATTGAATGAACATTTCTGTTACAATAAAGGGGTATCATAAAAAATATATTTAAAATATGTGTAGTAAACGTTGAGTAATTTTTGAAGACGTATTTTTACCATCTTGTGATACTATTTTACATACAACAGATGTTATTGAAGTAGTTATAATTTTTTTTTTTTTTTTTTTTTCTCTTTATTTTTACTGCAACTAGTTCTAAGAACTAACAATCAGCTTAAATCTAACAACATAACATGTAATTCTGACAACATAACATGTAATATTTAGTCCAGGTTAACCCATCGGCGCTCCTAGTATGTTGATCTATGATGTCAGCTCAAAAGGCTTAGTCCTCTTGAGTCTTCTATGAAGTTCATCGTTGTTGAGAAGCTTGCACGCCTCCTCATTAATGTGAATTTTTAGCCGTCTTTCATGGCTTTGAGCACATTTTTTAATTTCTTCAGCAACAGTGGTCACTTTTAAATCCCTATGTAGATCGCAATTACGAACATACCATGGTGCATTAGCTATCATTCTCAAAGTTCTATTTTGGAATCTCTGAATAATTTGCCTATTAGCATTTCTAGCACATCCCCATAGCTGTATGCCATAAGTCCATATGGGTTTCAGCACTTGTTTATATAGCTTTAGCTTGTTGTGCAGGGATAACGTGGACTTTCTGCCCAACAGCCAATACATCTTTCTCAACCTGATGTTCAGTTCATTGTATTTCTTTTTAACATGCTCTTTCCACCGAAGCTTGGCATCCAGAGTCATGCCTAGGTATTTCGCTGAGTTAGAGTGTGGGATCACAGTACCATTGACGATAATATAAATATGATTATGTATCTTTTTATTTGTATAATTAACGTGGACTGACTTAGATTCATTAAGTTTTATGCACCATGTTTGGGCCCAACTGTTTATATAATCTATTTCTTCTTGCAGTTTTCCAGTTGACTGCTCAATTGTATCGCCTACAGATAGCACAGCAGTGTCATCAGCAAACGTAGCAATATAAGTATCTGGGAGTCTTGGCGTAGGAATATCTCTGGTATACAGGAGATACAGTAATGGTCCCAAAACACTACCCTGCGGAACACCTGCCTTAATCTCTTTTAAATCGGAGTAAGCTTCTTCTTGCTTTACCCTAAAAAACCTATGAGATAGATATGATTTTAATAACATACTGTGGCCTTGTGGAAGCAGGTTTTGAAGTTTTTTGATCAGTCCAGCATGCCACACTTTATCGAATGCCTTCTCGACGTCGAGGAACACCACTGAGCAAATTTTTCCATTTTCAAATGATTTCTCTATGACATCGGTGATCCTGTGGATTTGATCAATGGTAGAATGCTGATTCCGAAAGCCAAACTGGTGGGATGGGATTAAGTTACTGCTATGAATAATGATGCTTAATCTTTTGAGAAACAGTTTTTCAAATAGTTTGGCCATTATAGGTAACAGTGTTATAGGCCTATATGAAGTTACTTCTTGGGGTTCTTTACCAGGCTTTGGTATCATTATAATTTCAGCAACCTTCCATAGGCTTGGAAAATGTTTCAGTCGAATCATAGCGTTAAACACATTCGTCAACTTGATCATAGCCCTTATGGGCAGTTGTTTTAGAAGTTCTCCAGTTACAAGGTCATAGCCAGGCGCTTTCTTCATCTTAATTTTGTTAATTTCATCCCTCACTTCCTTAGTGGTGACAAACGGAATAGCCGAGTCAGTTTGTATGACATTTACACAATCCAGATCACAACTTTGGTTCTCATTTGCCTGGAATATACTTACAAGATAATTTGCAAACGTCTCAGCTTTTTCTTGATTGCTCCTAGCCCACTGGCCATTTGTCTTTTTAATAGAAGGAATATGAGATATTGATTTCTTCAAACATTTTGTCGCTCGCCAGAGCGAGTATTCAGTACTTTTATCATCCGTCAATTCAGATAAAAAAGTATTAACTGATTCGTTCTTTATTACTCTAATTTCATTTCTCAAATGCTGAGTAATCCTGTTGAGAGCTGTTTTATCTTGCGGAGCTCTTGTTTGATGCCATCTTCTGCGCAGTTTTCTTTTAACAGCAAGAAGCTCTTTTATTTCTTTAGGATAATTCATCCCTGCAGTTTTCCTCCGTATTTCAGGTGTACTACTCCATGCAGCATTTTGAATATCTCTAGTTAATTTATCCACTTCCTCTTCAAGCTGATCAATGGTCTTTAATGGAACAGATAAATTGATATTGGCTTCTAGAATATTTTTGAAGTGATTCCAATCTGTGTATTTGTTAACTAAGGTTGGGTTATTTTCTTTTATAATTACTTGATCACTTACTGTCAAGTAGATAGGCGAATGGTCTGAACTAAGATGTAGTCCTCCTTCAACTTTAATAAAATGTTTTGAAATATTTCTAATTATAAAAAAATCTATAAGATCTGGTAGTTTTTTAGGATCTGTTGGCCAGTAGGTTGGTCTGCCAGTAGATATAAAGTCGCAGTTGCATTTCTGTGCCGCTTCATAGAGTGCACGCCCTTTTGTTGTAATCAGTCTTGACCCCCAATGGGTGTGTTTAGCATTAAAATCACCTCCAATAATGAATGAGTGTCTTTGTTGAGTCAGTAGTTCAACAAACTGATCAGCTTCAATAGCATATCTTGGAGGGCAATAAATGGATGTCAAAGACAAAAGCTGATTAGTCATTGCTACTGTGATTGTAGTTGCTTGGATTTCATAAGACGAATACTTAGCTTCTTCATAGTGTTTAATACAACTCCTAATTATAACTGCACTACCTCCCCGAGCTCTATTATCTGGATGAATAGTATGATATACATTATAGTCTTTTATTTTAACGAAAGAATGTTTTGTAAAATGTGTTTCTGATACTAAACAAACATCTATTTTTTCCGTATTTAGGACAATACTTAGTTCATGAAGGTGATTTAACAAGCCATTGGCATTCCATTCCATAATTCTAAGGTTGCCATTCATCATTTGTCATCATATAACTTTCTAATCTGGTTAGCCGAGAATTTAACTGTTGATTAATTTTTGTAATATCTTTGATTTCAGATAAAATTTTAGTTAAAATATCATCACTTTTTTTAGAAACAGGTCTGATGTCGTGCTGCTCTGATTTATCTAGGGCAGCTTCTCTGTATGTGGTAGGCCGCTTGATCTTCTCCACATTATCCTTATCCTTGTCCGGATCAACTACCGTGTTAGTGCGGTGCATTGGAGTTTCATTTCTTGATATTTTAGGTTTCCATTTGTTCTCTCTTAAATTCTGCAATGCTTTGACAACCCGACATCCTCTATAATTAGCCGGGTGTTCCTCACCACAGTGAATGCATTTTGGTTTGTCTGCTGCGACTTTTTTACATTCTATTGTTAGATGATATCCTGCACATTTAACACACCTTGGCTCATTTCCACAAAATTTGCGTGTATGCCCATATGCTTGACACTGTTTACATTGTGGAATTAACTTCGATCTTCTAAGTGGTTCGATTGTCACTTTCGACCCCATGATCCTGTCAGTAGCATAAACTTTGTTGATGTCAGTTCCAGAATTAAAGTTTACTTCAAACATGTCCAACGGTTCCTTGGTTTTCCATTTGAGCTTGTTCACTGCACTTGTTGCTTCTAAGCCTTTACCATTAAGATAAGAGACTATATCTTCTGGTTCACATGAGTGATGCAGATTTTTAATCATAACTCTCACAGGCCTGTTCTGCTTATCCTCATAAGTATGCCATGCAAATTTGTGTTCTGATAGCATTTTAGTGGCTCTTCTGTAGCTATCACTATCAGTGAGATTCATTTTAAAAATTCCTTTATTAATAAGTTTTACAGTAAAATCAGTTTCTACTACAGAAGAGACCAGGCTATGAAAAGCTGAGTATTCCTTTATGCCACTGACAACAATAGGGGGTGGCCTATGCGGTTTGAGATTACGATCAGTAGCGCTAAGCGGTGTAATAGAGCTATGCTCAGGCAGCTCTTTCCGAGGTGGTGTTTTTGATATTTCACTGACCTTGCGTTTTTTACTCTTTCTTTGCCTTACACGGATCCACTCAGTTTCTCTTGCCAGATCATCCTCATCTGTTGCATAAGTCACATCATCACATTTACCATTACTTTGTTGCAATGACACAATTAATTCCTTCAACTCTTTTATCTCATTTTGTGCAGCTTTAAGTTGAACTTGCAAATATTCAATCTTTGCAAGTGATTCCTTGTCCTGTTCCTTAAAATCATCCAGCTTATCAGAACTCTCTTTAGAGACATTTGTTTCTCTTTTTTCATTTAATTGTTGAATATTTTCTGATGGCGGAGATCTTGAAAGAACAGTGCTCTTCTTAAAAGGATTTTTCTCTTTATTTTCTTTTGTGTTTTTGTTTTTGTCCGTTGTTACTATTTCCTTAGTGTTAGTGTTAGTATTATTTAGCAATGGTTGGTCCCCCCCAGAATCCTTGGGACCGACCTCCTTAGAGGGTGGATTTTCCAGAGTACCTGGTCTGCCACCTGGGGTAATACTTCCGTCTGTTTTTATCATTGCTAATGTTGACTATCTGGTTTTCTGTTGGGGTTTGCTCCCTTAGCCTTAAGAGATCCCTCTCCTTACCACAAGGCAGTGGGTTCTCACTTTAAAATCCCAAGTGAGCAGGGAAGCCTCTTCCGCCAATATCGCCGTACCAAAGTGTAATATATTGAGGGTACATTTTGTACTCGCAACATATTAATAAAAAAACTTTGGTGTAGAAATAATTACACTAGATTTTAAATTAAACATGGTCTAATCTTATTGCTGGCTGGGAACAGAGTAGGACGCTTAATATGGTATGTTCAGGGATGTTGCTTTGTGAGGGTGGGGGTTAGGAATAGACCAATCATTTATTTGATATATCTTTGTTACATATCCTCTACCTGTACAGACTAGATAACAAAATACTACTTTCAACTTGACTCAAGGTCAATGTGCATTCAATACATTCCACTCCTCCCTCCAATTTTACAAATCTACCTTTTTTAAATTTTTTATTACAATAACAAATTTTATTATTTAATCCACATTACAAATCTTAATTAAAAATTTGACTATTCCACTAATCATTTAACAACATCAAAATAATTATGAGTCCTGCCAGGTAAACAAAACACTTACATACCAAAAAATACTACTTGAACAAAAACAACATTTTTAAAAAATTTTATAAACTGAATTTAACTTTTAAATTAATGAATGAAACAATTCTTTTATATCAGAAATATAAAACTATTACTGATCTTAAAATACATAACATAACATACATTTATACATTTTAACATAATACATAACTCTACTGTGACAAATGATTACAATATTTATTTACAGGTTTCCTTTCCCTCATAGGATATCTCCGAGTAACAATTGGAGAATTAACAATTGGTGTTAATGACTTCCTATCTACACTAGGCCTATCGTCATTTCCTCCCCTCTCATCCCTGTTAGGACTGGGAGTCTGACAGACAGCTGATCCTTGTTGATCTGTATTGTCAATTTTTAAAGTATGACCTACTGTCTCTTGTGAGACTGGTAATACTGGTTCAACAGGTTTTTCATTTATTTCTGAATTTAAACCTATCAGCTGATCAATATGTCTTTTCCATATTATGCCTGACATTAATTTAACTAAGTAAGACACATTAGACAGTTGTTTAATTACTGTACCCTGGATCCATTTATTTTTAGTTCTGTAATCTCTTATCATTACTGTTTGATTTGGAAATAAATTTCTAGTTTTAGTACCACCAGCATATTCTACTTCATCTTTTAGTAAATTATACAACGGATACAATATATTAGTTATGTTTTTTACAAATCTTGCATAATAATTGACTAAACCAAGAAAACCCTTTAATTGTGATACATTTTCCGGAATTGGAGCTTGCACTATTGCCTTTATTTTACTTTCGGCTTTATGCAACCCATGTTTATCAATTACATAACCTAAATATTCTACACTTGGTTTAAAGAATTCACATTTATTTCTTTCAATGGTTAATCCATTTTCTTTTAACCTACCTAACACTTGTCTAAGCCTATCATAATGTTGCTTTGTGTCACATCCAGTAATTAAAATATCGTCTAAAAATACTATTACCCCTTCTATACCTAATAATATTTTTTCAATTATTTTTTGAAAAATGCCAGGGGCTGACGAAATTCCATAAGGAATTCTATTATATGCAAACAATCCCTTATGTGTACTGATTGTTACTAATTCTTTTGACTCATCGCTTAACTCTATTTGTTGATAAGCTTGTCTTAAATCTAATTTAGTAAAAGATTCCCCTTTATGTAAACTGGAAAATAATTCTTCAATTCTAGGTAAAGGATATTTTTCTACCCTTAAAGATGGATTTAATGTGACCTTATAATCCCCACAAATTCTTAGTTGTCCATTTTTCTTTAATATAGGAACTATTGGAGTTCCCCAATCTGAATTTTTAATAGGACACAAAATATTTTCAGACACTAGGCGATTTAACTCTGCCTCTACCTTAGGCTTCATAGCAAAAGGAATAGGTCTAGGTTTACAATATTTAGGAGTAACATTTTCTTTTAATTCTAGCTTGATTTTTGATTTATTATATAACCCTATTTTATCGTTCATAACTTCTGGAAATTCCTTACATAAAGAATTAATTAATTCTAACCTGTTAGTATTATTTTCACATTCAACATATTTCAATGGAATTTTTATTTCTACTTGCAACTCTTTTAGCCAATCTCTACCCATGAGTGTTGGACCTCCTTTTTTAATTACATACAAATTTAATTTTTTATTTACACCCTTATAATTGACATTAACTTTTATCATACCAAGTGGAATTATTGGTGTTTTCGTGTAAGAGTGTAACCTTAACCTAGTTGCTTCTAGTGTAACATTTCTAAAATTGTTTTGATAGCAAACATCTGACATAACTGTTACTGGTGACCCTGTATCGAGTTCCATGACCACCACTCTATTGTTTATATTAACCTTTACTCTAACAGGTTCACAAATTTGAAATTTAGAATTATTATATAAAATCTCTACTGAATCGAAATCATTATTAATGTTACTTACATCTCTATTAAATGAATTGTATTTTGATCCATTCTCATTATTTTCAAAAGTAGAAGTTTCAACATAATTGTGAGCATTAGGCCTGAATTTATTATTTTTATTATAAGTTTGTTTATATCTGCCCGAAATATCTGACTTAAAGGCTTTCCTAAAATTATTAGAATTTTGGTTTGTACTTACAGCATTTCTGCACACAGATTTTAAATGACCTTGTTTACCACATACAAAACATTTGAAACTTTTAAATTTACAAACACTGACATAATGACCCATTTTTCCACAACATGAACACTTCACAAAACTCTCTTCTTTCTCTCCCCTTTTTCGATTGAAAGGTTGATGATTGTACCTGGTTCCGTTCGCCATACGGTGTAGTCCTTTGTGAAAATTTCCTGTGTTGTTTCCTGTTGAGAAGGTTAGGGCATTGTTTTCTGCTGCTTCCTGCCATGTAGCTATGTGAACAGCTTTATCGAAAGTCAATTTCGATTCTCCCAGAAGTCGTTGTTTAATCGTTTCACTTCGTAGGCCGCTTACTAGACGATCCCTTAAATAATCAGTCAAATTTTCTTTGAACTCACAATGGGTAGACAGTTTTTTTAATTGAGCCACATATTCCGCGATATTTTCTTGTTCTAATTGGTTTCGTAAACTAAATTTATATCTTTCTGCAATAAAAGATGGACGCGGATATAACTGTTCCTGTAGTAATTTCACTATTTCGTCGTATGTTTTAGACGCCGGTTTTTCCGGTATACACAAATCTCTCAATAAATTATAAGTTTTTACACCAATCACAGTTAATAAAGTACTTACTTTCTTTTTTTCATCAATGTCGTTGCATTGAATAAACAATTCGAACCGTTCAATGTACGATTGCCAACTTTCTTCTGCACTGTTAAAATCGACCATGCGACCGACCGTCGCCATTTTGTTTTCCAAAACCAAGCACGTTCACTAAACAATGTATGCCTTTCCACACACTTATGTACTTTTATAAAATATGTGTAACGCCTTCCCGTATACACTCTCGATATTTAACAATTTTTTGTGTTACGCCTTACCGTACACAACTCTAAAGTAGTTAATAAAGTTTTCTAAACACTTTAATGAACACATGTGGTTTGTCGTTACAAACTCTATATTTTCTCCTTTTCACACTGCCGTTAAGTTACTTTTAATCCTCGTCGCCACTGTAATATATTGAGGGTACATTTTGTACTCGCAACATATTAATAAAAAAACTTTGGTGTAGAAATAATTACACTAGATTTTAAATTAAACATGGTCTAATCTTATTGCTGGCTGGGAACAGAGTAGGACGCTTAATATGGTATGTTCAGGGATGTTGCTTTGTGAGGGTGGGGGTTAGGAATAGACCAATCATTTATTTGATATATCTTTGTTACATATCCTCTACCTGTACAGACTAGATAACAAAATACTACTTTCAACTTGACTCAAGGTCAATGTGCATTCAATACATTCCACAAAGAACTACTTCTCCGCCAAGTATCGCCGTAGTAGTTATAATTGATGCTCAATAATAAAATATACTTAATAGGTTTAGTTAAGTTATTATATTATATAGGTTTAGAGTTTTATGATATTTGAAATATCTTAACTAAATGGTCAAAAATGTATGACACATAAAATTTTTAACGTTTATAAGTTAATACGTCCATACCCATATACTACCGTAAAAACAAAAACGTTATATAATATAACCTGAAAGAAACTCGTGTGTGATTCGCAACTGATCACGCGTACGATTTTATCTATTTAAAATATATCTCGGTAACTTCAAATGTATGTTTATACTTTTCCTACTTGATTTTGTACTGTTTTCAGCATTTTTCATGGCGTCGCTCGGTCAAGCATATATAAAAAACTAGGTCTGTAGTAAGCAAAGTAGAATTTTTATTTGTTATAGATCATGCGTCGCACATAGCGAACACTGCAAATTGGCTCATTCATGCTAGTTCCTAGGTAAATTTAAAAATATATATATATTTTTTTCAAACAAAAGTTATAATTGGACCAATTTGATTAAACGTAGTGTAATAAATTATACATATCACATGTGTTATTTTTCCTTCATGACCACCTAATAGGCGTGGCCTTTAGCATGGTGTAGGCTACTAAGGCTCATTTCCCTTCGTAAATTGTTATGTTTAGAATAAAGCCTTCCGATGTACACAGTCCATACAACTTTAATTGATACTTCTGTGCTTTATTGTTTATATAATGTCGGAATGGCAATCTAACTCTAATCAATACCATTACTTCGTCCAAAGAAAGAGATTTTCCAGGACTGTAAACATAATTACAATATTCTAAAACTTGTTGTTGAACCTGGTAGATTGCATAATTTATGCTCGGTAGCATCAGATTCAGTATCGTAGAAATATAAACATGGTAAAATGCATTCTTATCGATTACGATACATTGTCTTGTCAAACATAGTGTACTGATAAAGGTGATTCTTAAACCAATAGTGCTTGAATGAGGGAAGGCCTACATTGACCAATGTATGCTTATCCCTAAGAACATTTTAATTTCATATCGAGAAATGTATATTCATTTATTTAATGCTGCAAGATAGACATTGCCGTTGATAAACTGAATCTATTTATTTCGTCCAATCGACGATTATATCTCAGAGGAAATCATTAAAATACCGCAAAATACATAGATTGGATTAGTTGTTTGTATGTTTATTTGTTCACCATGAACCAATGTCTCGTGGACAGCATTAACAACTTACTGTATATAAGGACCAACATCTGCCAAAGTAAAGTCATTATCGTCACCTTCATTAATTAATTCTGCACCAAATGATTGTTAACTTCATATTATGAGCTTATTTCACTATCTGAATTATTGTCACTGTCAGAAGATAGATTGTACTCACTTTTTCCACATAAAGAAAACAAAGACCTTTGTCCAGATTCAATTCCCTTTTGATCACTTATCACACGATAAATTTCACTGTTAGTGTGTAATAAAGTTAACTTTTTAACTCGTATTCATTGTTAATAACGTTCTATAGAACGTTGAGTGCAATGAACAGCAACAGATAGGCAGTTAGAAAGCTTTATTGGAAGTGTAAACAACAATGTTACCAACTGTGATGTGACGTCAATAATCATCACAGACACACCCGTAGACGGTGTATATATATGTGACGATAGTCTATATTTACGGAAATATTTTATAACGGTGGTAGTGAACGTGTTAAAACAAGTAACAAATTGATAAACAGAAATGTACACTAAATTAACTAAAAATCAATAATTAATTATTGTTCTTTTATATAAAAATACTATACTAGAGATACAAAAATTAAACTTATAAGACAATCTTAAAAAGCAACTTTCTTTAGAGTTTCTTCCATAGAATAAAAATCACTGCAAACGAGTTGTAAAAAATAATGAAGTTTTTTATATTAAATTCTCTGAATTTGGCAATTCTAATAGGCTATGTATTGCGTCATAAGGAATAAAATTTTGAAACAAAGAGTTATTCAATAAATAGTACACAGTCATACGCATAATTTTATTTAGAATCGTAATACCTAATACGTACGTTTTAATCATATCATTTTTGAATGACAAAAATCTGTAGGTAAATCAATTGTATGTATGAAAATTTAATCAGAAATATTAATTAAAATAGGATTCAGTGCGAACAATCAAAGGTTTCCAACAGACTGAACGTCAAAGCGTTTTGTTCCAGTGAATAATCACAATGCACATTACACTCTATATTAATCTCACCCATATTACCTTTACACTGCGGACAACATAATGAAAAATGTGGATGAGTAAATTATAACAATGCTTTCATCAAATTTTTAAAAAACTGGAGGGAATGTAAAATTGATGGTTGTAAGGAATGAATATGGAAAAAGTGAAATATCTAACGTCAACACGCCGAAATGTCTTCACAAACTGTTATAACCCACCAAAAAAAGTGACCTAACTATTTTCAAATATTTGATAGAAATTGATATTTTATTGTGTACTTAGTGAAGATATTTATATTATCACCCAGTAAAAAAAGAAGAAAGTATTATTACTACTAAGTTTCAATATTATGATCGATTTATACGTTACTCTGACCTTATGAATAAGTAAGTAGTAAGCGATATTAGTAAGAAAATTTAATATTGTCATTATCATTTTACAAATAATATTTGTATACAATAAATAATATACTTTTACGAAAGATTAAAGACATATTTGTAGCTCTCTTTTTTATTATTTGGATCTTTTATTCAAATAAATTGTTTAATTTAATTTTTTTACAAAATATATTCATTATTATCCTCATAATTTTATAATTTCAACTTCCAAAACCAAAAAGTAAATTAGAATAACCACTTTCAAATTAAAACTTTATTTTTTTCAGACTTAAATAAAGTTTTAAAGGTTGGTATTTGTCTAGTGGCGTATATATCTTAAAAATATTCAAAATTGAGTTATACCAAGTGAAGCGTATATTCTTTTTTAGGTGACAATAGTTTTTCTCATAATTATAATTATTAGAAGAAATGGAGTATTTAATAAATACGGCCTTATTTAACTAAAGTTACATTACGATATTATTTCTATCACATGTTGCACATCTGTGTTAGTAGCAACAATTAATTTAAAGTATTAGACTTGTTTAGATAAATCTTTGTTTGTTTGTTTGTATAAGATTTGTATAAATCTTATATATTACTAATAAATATAAGATTTATAATTACCCTGTTCGACTAGCTTCGATTATGAACATCCTGAAAGCTGGAAATTATTATCATGGAAATGTCTGATTAATATTCCACTAAATAAACTACTTCCCCCATTATTTGTCATATATTTGAACAGTTTTTTTTCTGAAATGTAGAAATAAAAAATCCTCATTCCATCAATAAACTATCGTGGAAGATTTCCTAACACTAATGTTGAAAAATCCTAATTATAATACACGTTTCATCGATTTATGTATTTAACTTCTTTAATAGGGAAAGAAAAAATACATTTACAAAACTTTTCAGAGTCTAACATCCGGAATTTCTTATTTGCTTACTTCTTTTTTAAAATTATTGTTACGACACCAGTATTTTCAAGTGCAAATTAAAACAATTTTTATCAACCCTGTAACCGGTGAATGTTAAAGATTTTGATAAAGTTTTGTTTTCTAAAAAATTAATAAAAAATATTATTTTTATACAAAACCTAACTTATAAGACATCATTTTTCTCAGATAGATGCATAGAATTCATATATGTAATAAAAATTTGAAACGGTTTAGGAGTAAGTATGTTACATGTCAAAAATGAAGTTATCATTTTTCAGAAAAACCTGTACCATCCAAAATAAATAGCTTACTACGTTTTTCTAAGATATACAAAAGTTTTGTGTAATATTTGTGAATATATTTAGAGAAAAAAAAATTTTTTTGTCACATTTTCTAAATTTAAATAAATATTTTACGAAAAAAGGTAAAATGATCATTTTTTTTTCAAAAATTCACAAATAATAGTAAAATATATTTTTTACACAAATTCTGTAAATCCTTATATTCAGAAAGGTGCATAAAATTTAGGTGTATAGTGAAAATAAAAAAAATGTTAGATGTAAAAAAATTGGAGTTTTTTGTCAAATACCAAAAAATCGGAATGTAACGGAGAGAAGATTTTCACAGAAATGGCAACGTACACCATAAAAATAGATTTTTTGAGTTTCAAAGATTACTAGAGGTTTGTAATATATTTAGGGGGGAAAAATTTGTAAAATGATCATTTATTATTCACAAATTTACCAAAAATGGTAATATATATTTTATACACAACTTCTATATATCATTATATTAAAAAAAGGTGCAAAAAGGTGCATTTAGTTGTGTAGTGAAACAAAATGTTAGATGTAAAAACTTTAGAGTTACTAAGTAAAATAGCCAAAAAACCGGAAAGTAACGTAGGCGATAATTTCTCATAAATGTTAATGTACACCATACTAATTTGTGTGTGTGTGTGAATTATTTTTAAACTGCATCCTATAAATTCCATCAACGTATATATTCAACTAAACTTCTATTTCTTCCCATCTTTATGCCAATATAAATGCAAGTGACGTAACTAGAACTTATTTTCTACAACGCAAAACTATTTTCATGGAGAGCCTACACATATATTCAAAAATCAGTCTTGTTGGATTTACATTGAATTATTTTTGTAAAAGATAAAAATACACGAACAAACTATCATAAAAATTGTGGTGAAATTGTTAATTGATGTTATATTTCAATCAGATAACTCACATTAAATTACAGAAATGTCTACGCTTTCATTTAAAAATAAATATTAATTAAAATGTCTACAAAAATGGCGACGTTTAGTTAAAATACTATTTGCTCTACAGCTTTAAGGTTGAAACACTTTTTAAACATGTAATAATAACAGTTTAGAAATATTATAAAGAAGTAGGGTTCTTGAAGTAATATATAAACACTGCTTCTTTATAAGAGATACCGAAGCTAGATTATAAATTATTCCAAAACGTTTTTTCCTTTATTCTCAAAGAAAAACATTTTGGGTCGTCATCACCTTATGAAAAAAAGAAGAAATGAACATAGAATAAAGGTCTTCCAATACTCTAATAGTGTCAAAGTCGGAAAAAGACAATAGATGGTCAATAAAGACCTGATATGAATTTAGAATGAAAGTGATCTAACCCATGACTACATAAAAATGTGTAGATCAAGCTAGGACCCTCAAGATTGTTTTGTCCTTACTTTCTAAAGTGAGTCCCTGAGAATCTCGTCCAACAACAAATAACTTGTTTAACACTCACATAATATAATACATTCTTTGAGTGTTCGGTAAGGAGAGACACTGTAAGTAGAAAAATATTAACTTGGCATCATTACTCTATTACTGTTGTTCATAAAATAATCCATTTTAACGTTTATATTATTAATAATAGAGAGAAATCAAAGTTTCAATTTTTTATTTGTAACGATATTGAAGATGCAATTGAATAATTCTAGACATAGGCCTAAGGGAAAAAATACACAGCATTTCTTTACAAAGAGAATAATTGAAGTTGAATTTAAATTCGTAGGCTTTAAATTTCACACAACTTTCTTAAATTGGTAATCCATATTAAAATTATTATGATTATTGATTTTGTGTGTAATTATTACTTGTGAAATAAAATATTATATATTTACGAGTATATATTAGTTTTAAGGTAACAAACTCACTCGCCCTAATGTCAACTACTCCCCTTCCCCCATTCACAACAATATTTTTATTTCATGATCCTTGTGACGTAAATAAATAGGAAATATAGATAAATATGATTAAACCTTAAAAACAATAAATTTTGTCTTAATGACATTAAGGTTTAAATTGTTAAATTACATTACTTAGATTAAAACGAAAATGCCAGATAGTTATAGATAATGATGAATGTAAGTACTCGTATTTTAATGGCTTATTTTGTATAAATAAAACAATTGGTGGGCCAAATATATTGATTCATAAGCCTTATTAAAATTAACATAAGTTTTAAATATAAAAGTATGATGATTTCTTTAGATTAGTTAATGAATAGTCAATGATAAAACAAAATATATGTTTATAAAACGCTAACCTGCAAAAGTTATTGAAATATCATTTTATTTAATCGATTTGTAGAATATCATATTCTTGGTGATCTAATTAAAGTGTTTACTACTTAAAACTAATTTGGATTAGTAAATTTATTTAATACTAGTAATCCAAAAGTGGCCTTTTGATAACATGTTGTAGGTTATTCATGATCTCATTGGGTATGGCGACATATGGGATTAACCAGTTTTCCGTAGCTAAACCAATCCAGGCATACCCCTGGTATAATTCAGTTTTCACCCAAAAACAAACTTTTTGTATTGTAGGTGGTACCTATTTTGTTGCATATTTAGTAACAAATTTTGTTGTTGTTAATAACAAACTTCTTTTGTAATGCAACTGTAAAACCTTTATGAGTGTGCTAATATCATGTTTATTTAGAACAGAATAACAACGTTAGTTTTTGAATGCTCCAGGTATTAACACTAAAAATTTATATAAATTTTAAAGCGCAATTTCGTTACTGCTTAGAAACTGAATTATAACTCGTAGTTGTAACGGTTCATAAGATAATGGATAAAACATAGCAACGATTATATTTCTCGGAGGAGTTGGAGCAAAAAGTCAAACTTATTAAATATATTATAAGACTTATCGTCACAATAGTCTATGTTTGTATTACATAGACTATTGTGACGGTAAGTCTTATAATATATTTAATTATTAATCAGTAGTCGGAATGGCGAAAACAAATATGTGTCAAACTTATATTACAAAGTATCAGTAAGTAGATCCCTTTAAATGATTAAACTTAAAAATTGTTATATTTTTAATAATTAAAAAAATCTCAATTTGTGCCAAGTATGTGAGGGATTTTTATCCTGATAAAACAATTTGTGCTGTATCTGATGATAAACTGCTGTGTTGTCATTCGTTCTTACAACACAGGATAAGAAAACAATCTTTTGTCTATCATGTTCAATGTATCATTATGATGATAATATGATACAAAAGTCAAACGATAAAGCAAACTATTTTATACTAAACAAATTTTATCATCATAAGTACCATAATTTTTTCATAAATAACAATCGTTAGGTAATTCTTAACATTTAAGTCAATATAACGTTAAGTCATAAAAAATAATAGTTTTAACATTTCCAAACTAATTAAAAATAGACACAAATTTATATAGTAATTGCTTCTATAGCATACACGTACTGAATATATATTTCGTTGTTTAAAACGAAAAATTTGGTCATTCTTCCCCTGCCTTCTGATATTCTACTGTCGCCAGGATTGGAGCTAGATTAAAATGTGCAAAACTAGATATTAATAATTTGATGCTCGACTATTACTAGTTAAGCATTCCAAAATTTGAAAAATAATTATAAATTTCTGCATTCCTACATTTGACATTAGTAATGTCTTTATTATATTGAACTGTATAAAATATGTCAGCGAGATGTTGTACAAATTTATTAATAATAATTGTTTCTACGAGATATTTGCTATCATTTGTGTGTAAAAACCATTTCAAGAAAGTTATGAACCCAGAATACAGATTGTAGTACAATCCACAATATAAAATGTAAATGCGACGGCATATGTTGAATAGGGAGCTTATATGCCACTAAATATAAAATAAATATAACACTCTGTTAGAACAAAAAACAGAACTTATTTGTCAAAGATAACACACCGGGGAAAAACATTTGTAAAAGAAAACCATTTTTTGTAAATACGTCATTTAGTTTTTAGTATAATTTAGTACGATCAAAATTTCATTTTATTCTCATTCATTTTCAAAATTAATGTCAAAGACATAACCTTAAATAGTACATATAGTTATTATAATGTGGGGAAATATCTTATGGATTTACAGAAATGGTCACAGTGATTTGTATGCTTCGATTGTTTAAGTCTTCTCCTAATAACTATTTGAGGTTATGTTTTAAAAATTATTTAGAAATACATGACAATATTTGGAATTTTAAAGTATTTCATAAAATAAATGAATTATTTAAAATATATATATATATATATATATATATATATATATATTTAATATTCCAATAACTTAATAAGTAAAAACTAAATTTTAAACGTTGGAATATTAGTGTTCAATATTTTGGATTTTAATTTTCTTATGTTGTAATTTATTTGCAGATATTTTTTAAATGCTTAAATGCTTAAACGAAGCTATTTTGAGGGAGCCAAAAATATTTCTTTAATTAAATCAAAATAATTATTATGTATAGTGAGTAATTTAAATTGTGCATTAATTAATTAAGTAATACGTTAGGAAAAATAAAATTATAAAAGTAAATATTGGGAAGACTGTAAACTAAATATTGTATAGTCTTCTATCATAGTTTTAAAATAGAAATAAAATCTCAAAATATACATCTAAATATTGTAAATCTTTAATTATGTTTCGATAATATTTAAATAGTTTTGAATCACTTAATTTTTGTCTCTGTACTTATTTAGATAAATCCTTTCACATCCAAGCGATATTGATTCGATAAATCGAATCTGGTGAACACCAAAAAAACCTTACACTCCCCATGGTACATACGCAATGATGATCTGCATGAGGATTTACAAAATTGCTACAGTTTATGAAGAGGTTCGGCGATTTGCTAGGAAGCATGAAGAAACATTGCATAAGCACCATAACGTCGAGATGCTACAAGTTCTCGACAATTCAGTTCAAGTTCGGTGGTTGGACTGAATTAATATTTCTTTATTTACAGCCACTTATTGAACTGCTCAAAATATTTTCCATTCTGTGCTGTACAGTACTCCAGAGTGAAAAATGTTTGGATACAGATCTGTATATTGTTTTTCACGGTTCCGTGTTGTGGTTAAAAATGAGTTCAAACTGTTCACTGATCATTTCTTTAAGTTGTTTCAAATCCAAATTACATATTTTATAGCAGCTTCATGGACTCTTTTTTCTTTATTTACCAATGATTTATGAACTGATTTTGTTGGAGAGATGACGACGACAACGTTATGTTTTGTTGTTTAGAAGCTACACTTGAATTATATAATCGTTACAGCTGATTTTATAAAAAATATAATTTGGTATATTTTCCCTTCTCTGACTGAGTTATCGAAAAAAATAATTTTTTTTAAAGTCTTGAGGTATGACCAAAATACCGAAAGTATGAATGTAAGTAAATACCAAATTTTGACATAATGCAGTCATCAAGATTTCAACAATAAAATAGACCACTATCAAAGATGTAACTATAAAATGAGCGTGTATTGTTAATTGAACAATGGAGCGGTATACAATGATTGTGTCTAATTGCCATAAAGTGATGTAGAGTTGCCAATTGATTTCTAAATATTTTATCATGCTTTAATTAAACTTCGTTTCCTAATCTTGGTTTTCAGTATGAAGATCACTGCAATGAAGTTCACATACGTAATTTTTCTTTGTGTTTCTAAGTTTTGTCGGAGTCCCAGTAGAAGTTAGACATGTAAAAATGAGTATAATTGAACAAAGGGAATTTGCCCTTGTTAAGTTATCATATACTTATTTTTATGTTTCGGGTATAAGAAATAGATCAATAAAAAAAGTTTTTGATCGGTTAATGAAATCGAGGATGCGTTTTTCATTGATATATCAGTTATGAAGACTGAGTCTGAAAATTGTTATTTTGTGTAATCTCAAGTGCAGTATGATACAGACCAAACAGGGGAACTAATCTAGTTTTATTGGTTCAGTGGGGATATTTTAACAATATCTCGAGTATTTTGCACTATTTATTAACTAAAAATTAATTTTGGTTATCTAAAACTAAATTTTAGAGGCTAACGGTATTGATTTCATTACAATGTCTCCGAATCACTTTGTTCTAGTGGGACAACTGATAGTTGTCAGTGTTTTTAACACATCTTTTCGAACTAAATACTGTCTGACTAGTGTTTAGTTTTTTATAGGTATCTAAGACGTTAGTGCAAAGTTTGTGCACCGTATATTAGTTTGATACACACTGGTTGCACCTGTATGATTTTACAACTTCAATACAACTAGCTAACGCAAACCCATCCTACCTTTTAACTTTCTTACTTTATATAAATAAAGAAATTATTGATATGGATAGATAATCGGTTTTGTGTTCGGGTGAAATCGAAGTTTACCCGTTTAAAGGCAATCCGGATTCGAAAAAACAAAACAAAATAAAATATTTGACAGTTAGACAATCAGGAGTGATTTCTACGTATTAGTTTAAAATATTCCGACCAAAATATATAACTAGTGTTTTTTAAGCCTAATTGTAAAATTTACTTAACTCATAATTTTCAGATATTGGCCATAAGGAAAAACAGCTTTTTTCAAAACAGTATGAAACCTTTTTATCAATTTTTCTTCAAATGTACACCCTAAAGATCAACACATGACGTATTGGTTTCCATCTTATTAAATTTCTGATTCGGGAACTATCGATATACAACCAAAAAGCATTAAATTGAGATGTTATGAAAATCTGTTAAACTTATTTTGATTAAATATAACAACTCAAACCAGTAGTAAATTGTTGAAGAATGGTAATATCAGGATTATCATACAAAAACTAAATTTTAACTTGACCTCAACCATTATACATTCAATTTCTGTGAACATCTAGGAACACTTAAAACAAGTTTATGATATGAATGAAGTTGGTAGGGAGTCTACATAAATATAAACAACAAGGCGGTGTACTAGGACCAAGTTACGAAGATTCCAATGTCTAACCCGTGATATCGTTACAGCTCATAAATATTAACTCTTGGTAGTAGTAATTATAAACAAAAAACTCAGAACTCTATTTACCAGAGAACAACTAAATGGTTTTTAAAAACATCTGCAGACAAGACTGAAAGTACAATCTTCACTAAGTTCAAATTTTCAAATTTGAACTTATTGTTCAAATTATTATTATTTTCAAATAATTATTATATTAGTTTTTGGTCTAAATGTTGTATTTTCCAAGTTACAAACATGAAAATAACGCGTCCCAAGGGTCAAAAAGCTTTAAACGTTAAAATACCAATAAATCGGTTTTTTTGATGTTAGAATAACAGGTTTAAATAAAAACATTACACTATGCATAAACTTATGTATCTTCATTAGTATCTGTAGTTATTTTAGAGCTATTTAATTTAACCTAACGAATCCTCTTTCTGGTTTACCAAACAAATACTACAACCCAATCTCCTTAACTTTAAAGTACTGTACAGCTAAAAACGAGCGTTAAAAAAAAAAAATTGATCAAAATCTGTCTGACGGCCGCACTTTAAGAATTTAAACTAAAAATCTCTGTTCAGATAGATTTAAAATTACGTAGATTGGCACAATATATATATATATATATATATATATATATATATATCCGACTGGTTACTTTTTCCTCTCATCATTTTGAAAATATTCCACATATTTATCAAAGACCTACAATTGAAATAGTTATTTTCACATTTTAAAAATGTGAAATGGTTAAATATCCTTCTTTTAAAACACGTAGAGTTATAACCAAACAATTATTCATAAAAGGTATACTTGGAGTCGTCAATACTTGCATCGGACATACGTTCATGTTGTATAACAGTATTTATTAGATTGAAATTTATGATTACTTTATCTAGTAAAATGTTATGGAATGATAAATTAAAGTTTTCTGGAGTACCTTGGTGCATTGATTCCATTTTAACATATACAAATGGATTTTTTTACATCTTTAAAAACTTTATTCATCAAACCTTACATCTTTATGTGTATTTCGAATTTGGTAAATATTCGAGTAAACTAATCAAAGCTGATACGGTTGATATTTAAAATTTTGGAAAGAAATTTTAAGGGATAATTTTTAGCAATATTTAGATCCAATTAAAAATCTTGTTTCCAAATTGTCTTGTATGTATTCATCAATAGTTCAAATATGGGTTTAGCGAGATCCAACCGAATTGTGTTGATTAATTTATTGATAGTAAAGTTCAGGTACTGGGCTACAACCCGGGGCCTTGACACCGAGTAAAGTTTTCTTATCGCTTTCAACCTTGTGAGAGATTACGTTTATTGGAAATATCTCAAGATGTAGGAAAGATTCGTCCATCTTGAAATCCATCCGAATTGCATTAAAATCTAATTGTCCTCAGCGAAATATATTTATCAATGTTAGATATTCAATATAAGATTAAGGTATTTCTAACAATGAAATTTAATGAAAATGGTTAGTGATGAAAACGCTGGGGTTCTCTATTTACATTTAGGTAATCCTATTTATTTAGATCCAACCAAAACATGTAGTATATAATATTGTGTATTGAAATAGAATTTGAATAAGAGTAATAAAACATACAATAGAATCAAAATTTAAAAAGCTGATAAATAAGAAGAACAAAATTAAGAATGTAGCTACTATATATTGCAAAGTCAAACATCGAACATCACCGTTCAATATATTCAAACTCGATACCATCTTTGGAGAATCGCTTCATTTAATATTTGTTAAACTGAAAAAAATATTTTTTTTTAAATCTTCAGAAGCCGTGATGTCAACGTGAAAGAACGTCGCAACAGCAACTGGGAAATCGATTTATATAAACATCAAATCAAACTTCGGGCTCTAGAACTTTAAATATTGATTAGAAATAAATTTAGTACAAGAAAAACTGTTACATAAAATTAGACAAAACGAGTAATTATAAAAACACAACGTTTCATATAAAATCTCGGTAATATTTTGCTTGATCGAAAAGTACAACACATATTAAATTTATATGTTTTTAATTATAATAACTAAAACCTTATCCAGTTTTACAGAGATACTGAAATATTATTTACGTGTTAGTTAAACTTTGTGGGAATAGGTATAGTTATACTCCGGTAGTATAATAGTTACTTGGGAGGCCTCCAGGGATGACCTATAAAACTTGATAAGACTCTCATATAACTTGCATGTAAACGTTATGTTATCTTGTATGAATAATTTCAAGTTTGAGTTGTTTTGGAAGTAAATTACAATATATTTGTTGCGTGAAAAGTTTTAAAGAGAATAATTGAACTTTGAATCATGTTTTGTTGTTGTTGTTTTTGATTGGTATTTGTTTTAATAGAGACCATCATCTAAATTCTAAATGATTAACGAATTAAAGGAGATATTTACACTAAATACTAGCTTGACGTCACCAAGAATATATGCAATAACTATGGTACAACTACTCCAGGTCTGTTTACATCATTACAGCGGTTTAGTTTGTATCTTAAATAAAAGTTAAGTTACTGAATTTTATACTTATAATGTATGTATGTTCATAATGTATGTAGGTTCTACTATTTTATGACAATATTTTTTAGAAAACTATTTTAAACAAACCTATAGACGTTTGTTTTACAAATTAACATCTCAAGATCTGTAGAAAGTATATTAAAAAAGTTGCATATACAGAAAAGTGTATGTTTCAATCTCAATGTGATTATTATTGTAATCCCACATGAACTAATTTGCCACTTTTCTCAATGTAAATTGTAATATTTTATTTGTAGTAAATCTACATTAAAAAAATCAAAAATTCTTTCACAACTAATGCATTTAAAAATTCCCAGAAAACTTGTTTGTTAAATGTTCTAATTCACTAAGTGTAAAATATCTTTATTGCCAAATTACAAGTTTGAAAATGCTAATTTTAATCAGTCTCTTTATACAACAACTGTAAAATGATTTACAATCACAACTCCCTGTGTAGAGTGAAAAATGACCGTAAATATTGTATTCAACCTCGTCTGATCATGTATCAAACTTCTAGCAGTAAGCACTTCTTCCTTCACAATAACTAATATATTTTATATGCATCGAAAACACTTACCACAATGAGGCATACAGCGATATATGTCAATTTAAATAATTTTAAGCACTATTTATTGTTGTAATCAGAATTATCGTGATTTTTATTTAAAAAAATAAAACATTAGTTTCGTTTTGATTTATCACTTTATAAAAATGAAGCATACAACCATACGTGTCAATTTAAATAATTTTATCCACAATCTATTGTTTTAAATCTAAACTATTGTAATGTTAAAAAAATATACATTTCGTTTTGACAACGATATCCCCATACCCCCAAATAAAAAAAAAATCAATACAAAGTAAGCTCACTTTCTCAATGTACTGGCAAAATGGAAATAAGAACTGCTATCGGCAAATTGTGAAAAAAAGGTGTGCAATTTCATTAATAAATCATTAACTACTTTTGGCGGTTCACTACACTTGTGATATATTACGGAAATAAATTAGATGATGTTAATTTATAAGCGAAGTGTTATTGAACTTTAAAACAGATCTTGTACATTTGTACTGGAAATCGTAGACACATTTATTTTTTTCATTTCATTTACTTGATATTGTGCTAAGGGTTACGAGAACCTAGGTCCTATGAATGAATGTACACCAATCAATTTAAAATCTTGAATTGTAAGCTAATACATTTTCAACCAGAATGAAAAAGGAATAGCATATGGCCTTAGATCTTACAATTCAAAACTAACAAATTACCTAATCCAAAATTTATGTTTGATATATACATAGTGAGACGAGTCTGGCATATAATTTTTATTCTCCCCTTCTAATTGATGTAGATGATAACTAGAATTTGTTTTTGTTAGCTCTGATTGCAACTATTTACAGTGAATATCAAAAAGCAGTAAAAAACACAAAATTTGTCAATTTGTAATTTAGCAGGTTATTTTTCAACGAAGGCACGCACATTGATATATCTTCGTAGCACGAAATTTTAAAAAAACAAATCAACATTATTTTCATCTCTTTAGTTATGGAAGTGTTAAAAGCTATTACTAGGCTTGTAATTGACATAGAATATTATGTAACCACTCTTGGAAACAGTTTAACTTGTCTATACACAGATAAGGGCACACACTTTTGGAAAAGTAAAACATCAGATGTAATAATAATAATTGATAGAAATACAGTAAGTGGCAAAGTGTGTAACCAGTCTGAGTAACTCCAATGCTAATTATATCTACAGTGAAATCCACTTTACATTAATCACGTAGTTAATTCAATGTGCGAAATACGATTCCTTCTATAAGTATAGCATTATATTTATTCAAAATTTATGATACTGAAATTGCACTTATTATATGTTCACATGAAAAACGATATGATGTAATTTTTTTCACTTAAGTTATATATTGAATTAGATGAATTTTAATTTTGTCCTTTGTAATAAGATTAAAAAAACCTCCAAAGAGTAAGGAAATTCGCCTAAAAATATACTGCTTCCTTATAAGAAGAACTTGTATAGGTAATGTCTATGAAATTAAATGAAAAATATCTAAATATAGTTTATTTTGAAAGATTTAACAATGCATTTACAGATTGTAATATCATCAATTCGTAATAAAAGTAATCTACTAGCTTCCTGGTTTATATTTAATATTATCTAACCAATTCCGTTTAAGAGTGAATGATGGTAATAAAACAAGATGTATATATTTCGGTATTACAATTTATTTCGTATATTTGTAATTAATCTTAAACCAATAATCCTTCCGTGGCCGATCGAATGAGAACACTTATAAAAAGTATAAATCTCTTTAAAGAAGTTCGATGTCCGTAGGAAATCGGAATGAATTTTAGTTTGGATATATGTATTTCCATATATATATATATATCACTTTTCACAAATGATTTGTCAAGATTACAAATGACCGGATTATCAACTTAGATATTGTCGTACCTTAAATATCCATACTCCTGTTGGAACTGGGTTTTAACATGGAGCAATTCTACAATTGTGGACAGGAAGCATACAAGAAGATAGAGGTGCAGACACTATAACGGTATAATTATAGCAAAGTTAATACTGATTACTTAAACATTAACGGTATCATTTGGCTCAATCGGTAGATATTAAAATTTAAAATTTATTCAACGAATTACTGGTCCACATTGGCCAAATATACATATTTTTACGATTACGTATTGGGATATTTTAATATGTACTGAAAATAGAAATCATAAATTGTAGGGAGACCGTATCGGAGTGGTTTCTACTATCTCATATTGGTCAATACAAATTTAACATTCTACTAACTGTGATTGCAGATATTAACTCATGATCACCCACACCGCATCGAAATTGTATCATCCTAGTCACTCATCCTCCATAATCATTTAGCCTTAGTGTTTTGCGAAATAAGATTATAATGCACTAGATATAAGACTAGAGTTAAGTCATTAAACTCCCATTAAGGTAACAGAGGAAGAAATATAATATAGACTACGTACAAAGTTTATAAATAGGTAAAACTTGCCAAAACAAAACAGAATAAAATATCTCATACGAAAATTTAATCATTTGTATATATACACTTTGTAAAGTTAAAATACTTAAAAGGTACTTTATTATTATTTGTGTACAAGGGAAACTAAATAACAGTCCATCAATTATTAGAATTATGTAAATCATATTTTTTAACTCATATCCACCGACATTTATTGCATTAGTTTAATTATACTAGTAAGATTTCGTACTAAAATGTCACAAAAATAGGTTGAATTAAATTTAGAGATACACATCCTTACTATATAGAGTAGTTAAGATGAATAATTGTGCATTTAAACACTGAACTAACTGTCTAATGACAAGGTATTTAAGTTTACAAACACGTACATTTTTATAAAATAGGAATAATAATAATTCTTTATGTAACAAGGATTAAGATATTATATATATATACCATCAAGAACGACCAACATTTTATATTCGTTTTCTATTCGACGTAATTACGCACGTCTACATCGTTACAGTCCGTAATGCCACAGTTCTCTGAAATTGTCATGAAAAAAAAGGCGGTACAGATGGTCTGTTTTAACAAGCAGGAATTACTTATAATACTTAATCCTCTATTACGAATAAAATAAAATAAAAAATGATATTATCAGTAATTAACATGCCAACGCAATAAAAATCCTTTTTAAACACGATTCAAGCAACTTGTTGAATATGACTATCCATTAGAATATGTAATAGGCTTAGTGAAGTTTGAAATGGAAAAACATTATTATACATTCTTTAGGAGGATAAAAAAAAATTACTGAGTGTTTAATTAAATACATATTTTTTGTGTTTTAAAAATACCTACTGTTAAATATTATATACCATGAAAAGTTAAAATAAATTTATGATTGATTTTAATAAAGAAAATAAAGATACGTAAGTATATATTTCTAACCTATTGATTGCTTCCCTTATCATCTCGAAAAGAAACCTCTTCGATTATCCTTATCAGTTTTAGCTGATCATTCTCTATTTGTATCAATTCCTGGTTCGGAATATACATACTATCAGAATGTAAAGTTAATAATAGTGTGTGCTCCTCGAACTACTCCAAAACGTGTAGTGCTTATGTACATATCCATCGTATAGAAAACCCTAGCAGAAGAGGGCAGCAAATATGTTACTGCTAAATACGAAATAATCAACATATGAACCTTAGTAATTAAATTAAAATTGAAATTATATTCTACATATTAAGTAAACGTATCTACGTATATATGCTATGTAGACTTGATACTCTAATCTTTGCTAAATATTCCTTTCGTTATGTAAGGATAACATTATGTCAGACGTGATTTAAAATTAATATTTATTTTATAGTATCAATTGTCGTAGGCGTTTAAATGTTATTATGGAAGAATTACAAATGAAAACTGATTTTGTTATTTATACAAATACATTTGGTCGTTGATAACAGGTTTCTGTATGTTACAGCTGAAAAGAGAATTTATAAAATCTATTGCGTAATTGAAAGTGAAGGACTCGGGTGGTTTTCGTTTAAGTAAACGTTTTTGAGTTGACGTCAAAATCAAAGCTTATATTCTACAATATTCCGTTCTAAATACATTGTATAGGAATTTTAAAAAAAATTACAACATTAAAAAAATATATTAAAATAAATAAATAATTATTGATTTTTTCAAATATTTGGATGGAACATATGAACTATATTGTAAATTTTCAAGCGCCTTAAGAAACTCAGTCAAATATCAATTCTTAGGTTAAGTGTGAATTTTAAGACTTTGTCATCAGAATAAAATTTTGACCACTAAAAGTACATTGTTTTGAATTGAACGTATACAATATTAGGACTGTTTGTGAGTATAATAATTGTATAAAAATTATTATTTTTATATACATATTGTAACGGAAAGCTGCTGACTAGGGTCAGTGAACGGCAAGCCATCCTTTTGACAAGAAATAAAAGAGTTGACAGCTCATGGGGAAGCCCATACTTCAAAAACGAAGGGTTTAAGGGCAAGGAATTCATTTAGAGATACGTTATAGTAAAGAGAGGTAAACGGACAATAATTCCACTTTCTATATTCCAGTAAACTTTGAATCCCACCAATGAAAAATAAAGCCGTTGTGTGACTGTTGAAAACGAGGAAATTATAAATATATGTCCGAGAGAAAGAAACGAGGAGAGTTCTTCAATATATTTTGTACAAGGTTGTTCTGCGATGTTTTTGGTACAAGGTTGTTCTAATAGATAATTGTTCTTCAAAAAATTGTTTTAAACTTTCATAATAAATTGTAAAATCTTCTGGAAAATTGGTAAACATTTGAAAGTAAACGCGAAGAATAATAAATTAAAGATACGTCGAACAGTGAATTAGTTAAAGTTAAAGAATTCGTCGTGAAGTGAATATAATCAGCCAAAAGTTACTAGATGAAATATCAGAGTGGAGAATAAGAAGAAGGATTGTGCGAGAATTCAACTTGAGTTACCCAAGTGATTGCCAGACCAGATTACTGCTTTGCGAAAATAAATGAGATTATTGGGCACCAAATCGAGCTTATCCGCTGGAACAACCACCAAACAACCACGCTTCTGATTGTGAAAGAACTTCAAATTCGATAAGTAGACTGTGAAAATGTGTATAATTATTTAACGACCAACAACATTTTGATTCAGTAACTAAAGTTTAAAATATAGTCACCAAAGAACTATAAGAACGAGAGAGAGTTTTGTTTTTTTTTAAATCAATCTTTAAGTAAAACAAGCTAGCCAAGGCAGTAAATTAATTAATATGGACACATAATTATTAAAATAAATTAAATTAAAGAATTTACAGTAAAATTAAATTCATTATAAATAAATCAGACTAACATCAATTTTGATAAACTCTTTGTGTCTTTGCTAATTTTGTTAAGGCAGCATTGTATAATCTTATTAGATTGTGTTTAATTGTCATTGTGATTTATTTCAGGATTTTTCATGTGTTTAGGTTAATAAATATTGTAGGTATTTCAATTGTTAGATTAATGAATTAGACTATTGCTGTATTTAGATAAGTGCATCCTTAACAAATCAAAATGAAATTAAAATTAATTGTGAAAAAGTATTATAAAAACAAAAAGAAAGAGATTGTAACAATAAAATTCAATTGCATTATAACAGCCAGACTTGTCTTTGTTATAAAATGAATATATATATATAAATATATATATATATATATATATATATATATATATATATATATATATATGTGTTTTGAAAATAATAGAGTGTAGGTGGAGATTATTAGCATTATTAAAAAGACAGTTATATAGTTCGTTGCCAAATTAAAAATAATGAACAATAACAAAATCGGGTTGCCTTTAAAAAAAATAATACAAAAATATAGTTGTATTTATATAGTTGTGTAAATACAAATATACAGTTGATTTGAATGTAAATTACTATTTTTAAAACCTGGCTTATTAGTACTCTCTTTATATTTAACATAATTTGCTGTACATTCAAACTGCACTTGTTCATCGTAAATACATATTCAAAATTTAAACATATAAAAGAATGTTTATATTTTTGTGATTTGATCAGTGTTGTGTCAAACTTAGATAAAACAGATTTATAATAAAGTCTAAATAGTATAAACGATATAAATTGATTTTTTTTTTGTGATCTTGCCTTTAGTTAAAACAGAAATAAATTATTAAATACATATTATTCTAAATAGTATAAACGATATAAATTGATTTTTTTTGTGATCTTGCCTTTAGTTAAAACAGAAATAAATTATTAAATACATATTATTTTTATAAAGTAGTTTATTTCATATTTTCCCTAAATATTATACTATACAAACCTGTTTTATTATAAACCAGTTCAAATAATTATTATAAAATCTTGATCGTGGTGGCATTCCTTATAAAAAAAGTCCTTGATTGCCAACGCTTCAAATAAGTCATATTTGTTTTTTGACAACACGTATAAGCTACACATAAACAACCTTTCTATGTATCAAAAACCTTTATTCTAAAAATAAAATATTGCGGATATGACTGTAATAACGCCTAATAAGGTTGCCAAGTATCAAGTAAAAAAATAAAATAAATAAAGTTCGCCGGTGTTAGCCAAAAATTAATTTGAAACCTAAATCTCTTTATGCAAACTTATAGGTTTGTTAAATAATTAACGAATTACGTTTTCACTGAGTTTACCACAGAAGCGTGGCAAGCAAATACATAGAAAAATATTTTGAAAAGATAAGTTAGACCATAGTGTGCGTTTATAAATACGTTTTGCTTCTTTGAATGAGAAATCGTGTGTGTTTTTTTTTTTTTTTTGAATAAATAATATTTAGAGTGAACTTGGGAATATATACCAACTATACAGGCAGACTTATCCAAGTGTTAATGTGTCACGCTACAGGAACGACCTCATAGATCCCTGCTATGATGAATTGATCTAGAACTAAGATACATTACTATCTATGCAGTATTTCATAGTTATAAATTATGTATTCTGAATTGACAGTACATCGATCAAATCTGGGCATTGTGCTGTGGTTTTATGGTAATTACAATTATATTTAGTAAAGAATATAAGGCCTCTTTAATTTTAAATCATATAAGCAACAATCAAAATTACTAGGCCCTTAGTAGGTCGTCATTATTATGGAAACCCCTTCACGAATGAGGTATTTTAAAATTGTTTAAGAAAACACGCCAACGTAAAATATATAATTAAATCCAAACCTTCCTCTTTCATTTTACATAGATTTAATATACTCGTAATATAAACTTTGGCGATTTGAGTTGCATTGCGGTTATGAAATATTTTAAAAGGTTTTCTTACAGTAGGTTATATTTGAAAATATACACGTTTTTGTTACGTTCTAGTATAAATCATAAAATAAACATAGAGCCAAAATGTACATAATCAAAGAATTACATGTACAACAATTAAACACACAAAAAACTTATAAATATAAAGTTTAGTTTAATTCTTTGTTTCAATGTAATTGGAACACATTTGAGGTAGAAATAGACAATTAAACTATTAATTACCTCATTGTAAGCAATCAAAAATTTAGGTTAATCGTGGAGCATATAATTTTTTCTATCTTGTAAACTAACAATTAATTTAGCAACAAACGTTGGATGGAGTACTTCGTCGTTAGTCCACCATGTAGTAACAGTAAATGATAGGGCCTATATGAATATCGTACGTAAAATCTATAATTTAATCTTCCAAAAATTATAGCGAATAAAGCATATGTTTTACGTCACACGTGAACTTAGGGTTTGTGGTGAAACAAAAATGAATGAACATTGTATATCTATTAGGATAAAAGGTCTCGTTTGTTTTAATTACTTATGTCTAAAATCGTCGGCCATGAGGAATGAGTATTTATTTTGTTGTCAAGAATAATCACTAATAAGACATTGGTATTATTTTTATGACATTTTAATATATATATATATATATATATATATATATATATATATATATATGCAGCTTTCCATGATAAAGCTAAAGAAATACTGTGTATTAGGGACCTATAAAAGAAACTGAAATCCTGCTTTAATAGGCAGCTATTTTGACATTTTGAGACCATTATTTGTAGCAACTGACACGTAGGATTCGGTATTTTAATTATTTTAATGCGAGTTTTTACATTTTAATAATAATATTTTTTGGTTTTACAAGGTGAAAGGAATAAGGGTAGGTATGACACAATTGTATTTATAATTTAGTAACTAATTATTACTTATATAGATATTTTAAATAAAGGCTAGGAAATTGTGATATTGAAATATCAAGCCTTTCTTGTCTAAATAAAATGTGATTCAAATTGATTAAATTTCTTTAAATAACCTTATATTAAAAGAAAGTCTTTTTACCTTGTACTTAGTAAGTATAGCTAATAGTATACAATTACTAGACAAGTCTGGTTTGGCACAATACGATCTTATTTCGTCGTAAACACTGCAGATACTGTACATAAAGCATTACTTGAATGTGGACATATGCAAGTAATTAACCGATGTCCAGTACATAGTTTGTGTTCTGTGGTTATACATAAATCGCACTCAAATGGCTAACAGGTATTAGTGACAATACTTTGACTATAAGGGATCGTATTGTGTTGTAGAACCATGTACAGTGTACCTGCGTTGACTATTCTTCATTCTGTTTATTTAATCCATAGTAGATTTAACACAAAAACTTCTTCCAATTGAGTGATTTCATATACTTATTTGATTATGTAAAATTATTATGTCATTATACAGTGTATGCAGGTTCTCATCTGTACATAAATTTAATGTTATTTTATTGTTATTAATTTGTAAATTATTATCTAATACATAATACATATAATAATTTTAGAAACATTTAAAACAATTTTTATGAGTGGAAATATGGACTGTGATCAAAAGTTTTGTACATAATGTTTCTAAAAACATATTTATAAGAATTTTTTTTTTAAAACTGGCCTAATAAAAATCTTACAAAGGACAGAGATTTGTCACAGCTTAATATATTACTCTTCGAAGTAATATAAACAAAATATTATTACGTGTCTCGATTAAAATTGTTTCTGAAACTATTCAAAATCTAAAACTTAAATAATTTGTTATATTGAGTTCTAATCGGTGAATGAAAATTTTTAAATTGGTATATATATATATATATATATATATATATATATATATATAAAATTCCAATAGTTTGTTAGTTTATGTAATACATTTTGTATCGCAGTTAAAAGTGGAAACGATGAACTAGAACTACAATTTGTTATCAAAATATTTTTAGGATTGAAAAAAAAATATACCGTTCATCACTGGAAATTAAAAGTTTTGATTATTATATAGTTTTATTTTCCTGTGATAAATATTTTTTTATTTTCAATCCTAAATTAAAAGTATATATATATATATATATATATATATATATATATATATATAAATATTATCAAAACTTTTAATTTCTTATGATGTATAATTTTTTATATTCTTATTTTATATATATTCTTTATTTTTCTGTCCCACTAAAACATGTTTGATTATACAATCTGTCCCGCGTGACAGAAAGTAAATATAATTGACCATACTAAGACATGAGATGTAAAAATCCTTTAAAACATAAAAAAATAACAATAAATATTATAACACAATAATTTGAACTTTGGGTCTAATTATAATCCTAGTTAACTGCCATTTAGCTTGGTATTTTCCTCTTGACTCTCCGGGTTGTTTATTTACCATAACATTCTTAGCTAAGACTTAGATGTGTTGATATTCGACAGAATTTCATAGTGTGATTATTGATAGGTTGAGTCATACTAGGAGTCCGCCAAGTTGCTTGGTACTCTCCTGTCGCCACTATGAATTATTGATTTACCATTAACTCTTTCAGGGACAGTGTAGCAACATTGGCAACATCAATTTTCAGTCGGTCGCTGCAACGTGTTACCACTAAGGTAATACCTCACATTTTATTTTTCCTCCATAGTATTTATTTATTTTCATTTTTGTAAGTATGTATGGTTATGAATTGTGTTTTTCACTTTTGACGTATGTAACCCATTACAAGATTTTTACAAGTGTAATCAATAGTTTTATTGTATAATTTGAATAAAGATCTTTTTACCACCTATTTACTAAATATATATATTTTTTTAACAATTCTAATGAAAGTACCCTTTGCTGCACGTTGTCAACAATAAGGTAAAAATTACAATAAAAGTGATAAAGGCAAAATTTGTTTCACACAAACTATCTATTTATACCATAATGATACAAAAAACGGTTTTCATTCATTTTTAAGACGACAAACGTGTCCGTGCAGCATGGGGTCTCAAAAATTTAATATTCTCCGTGCAGGAAAGAGGTAAAGTGATTCAGGAGGTCTATCACGGTCAATGTTAATTTGCTTAAGTTTAAGGAACATTTACAAAAAAAAAAACTATAAATGATAGCACAGTTTTTTTTTTGATTGTGTATAAGTTTTTGCACATTTAAACTAAGGAATTTTTATTTTCGAAAAGTCTTTATTTAAGTGACTACTGGGTGAAAAAAATCATAGGCTACTAGATTTCTGCCAGGTTGTACTTTATTAACAAATAAATGTTTAGCTAAGTCCAAGATGGTTTGATATACCAATGAATTGCATGTTATGACTGATAGGGGAAAATGTGGTGATTGTTGTCTTCCTGGTTGTTTAATATTATCCTCTTGAGTGTCCGGTTTGTTGAGTTACAATTAAATTCATAGCTGAATTTTGGACGAGTTGATATTCGACTGACATTCGTAGTGTGACTGCTGGGCCAAAATATCATATTAGTTAGCTGATAGTTTGTTAGGTATTCTGCCATTGAGTCTCCGGGTTGTTGAGTTACCATTAAATTCATAGCTGACTTTTAGATGAGTTGATATTCGACTGACATTCGTAGTGTGACTGCTGGGCCAAAATATCATATTAGTTAGCTGATAGTTTGTTAGGTATTCTGCCATTGAGTCTCCGGGTTGTTGAGTTACCATTAAATTCATAGCTGACTTTTAGATGAGTTGATATTCGACTGACATTCGTAGTGTGACTGCTGGGCCAAAATATCATATTAGTTAGCTGATAGTTTGTTAGCTATTCTGCCATTGAGTCTCCGGGTTGTTGAGTTACCATTAAATTCATAGCTGACTTTTAGATGAGTTGATATTCGACTGACATTCGTAGTGTGACTGCTGGGCCAAAATATCATATTAGTTAGCTGATAGTTTGTTAGCTATTCTGCCATTGAGTCTCCGGGTTGTTGAGTTACCATTAAATTCATAGCTGACTTTTAGATGAGTTGATATTCGACTGATATTCGTAGTGTGACTGCTGGGCCAAAATATCATATTAGTTAGCTGATAGTTTGTTAGCTATTCTGCCATTGAGTCTCCGGGTTGTTGAGTTACCATTAAATTCATAGCTGACTTTTAGATGAGTTGATATTCGACTGACATTCGTAGTGTGACTGCTGGGCCAAAATATCATATTAGTTAGCTGATAGTTTGTTAGGTATTCTGCCATTGAGTCTCCGGGTTGTTGAGTTACCATTAAATTCATAGCTGACTTTTAGATGAGTTGATATTCGACTGATATTCGTAGTGTGACTGCTGGGCCAAAATATCATATTAGTTAGCTGATAGTTTGTTAGCTATTCTGCTATTGAGTCTCCGGGTTGTTGAGTTACCATTAAATTCATAGCTGACTTTTAGATGAGTTGATATTCGACTGATATTTATAGTGTGACTGCTGGGCCAAAATATCATATTAGTTAGCTGATAGTTTGTTAGGTATTCTGCCATTGAGTCTCCGGGTTGTTGAGTTACCATTAAATTCATAGCTGACTTTTAGATGAGTTGATATTCGACTGATATTCGTAGTGTGACTGCCGGGCCAAAATATCATATTAGTTAGCTGATAGTTTGTTAGCTATTCTGCCATTGAGTCTCCGGGTTGTTGAGTTACCATTAAATTAATAGCTGACTTTTAGATGAGTTGATATTCGACTGATATTCGTAGTGTGACTGCTGGGCCAAAATATCATATTAGTTAGCTGATAGTTTGTTAGGTATTCTGCCATTGAGTCTCCGGGTTGTTGAGTTACCATTAAATTCATAGCTGACTTTTAGATGAGTTGATATTCGACTGATATTCGTAGTGTGACTGCTGGGCCAAAATATCATATTAGTTAGCTGATAGTTTGTTAGCTATTCTGCCATTGAGTCTCCGGGTTGTTGAGTTACCATTAAATTCATAGCTGACTTTTAGATGAGTTGATATTCGACTGATATTCGTAGTGTGACTGCTGGGCCAAAATATCATATTAGTTAGCTGATAGTTTGTTAGCTATTCTGCCATTGAGTCTCCGGGTTGTTGAGTTACCATTAAATTCATAGCTGACTTTTAGATGAGTTGATATTCGACTGATATTCGTAGTGTGACTGCTGGGCCAAAATATCATATTAGTTAGCTGATAGTTTGTTAGCTATTCTGCCATTGAGTCTCCGGGTTGTTGAGTTACCATTAAATTCATAGCTCACTTTTAGATGAGTTGATATTCGACTGATATTCGTAGTGTGACTGCTGGGCCAAAATATCATATTAGTTAGCTGATAGTTTGTTAGGTATTCTGCCATTGAGTCTCCGGGTTGTTGAGTTACCATTAAATTCATAGCTGACTTTTAGATGAGTTGATATTCGACTGATATTCGTAGTGTGACTGCTGGGCCAAAATATCATATTAGTTAGCTGATAGTTTGTTAGCTATTCTGCCATTGAGTGTCCGGGTTGTTGAGTTACCATTAAATTCATAGCTGACTTTTAGATAAGTTGATATTCGACTGATATTCGTAGTGTGACTGCTGGGCCAAAATATCATATTAGTTAGCTGATAGTTTGTTAGCTATTCTGCTATTGAGTCTCCGGGTTGTTGAGTTACCATTAAATTCATAGCTGACTTTTAGATGAGTTGATATTCGACTGATATTCGTAGTGTGACTGCTGGGCCAAAATATCATATTAGTTAGCTGATAGTTTGTTAGCTATTCTGCCATTGAGTCTCCGGGTTGTTGAGTTACCATTAAATTCATAGCTGACTTTTAGATGAGTTGATATTCGACTGACATTCGTAGTGTGACTGCTGGGCCAAAATATCATATTAGTTAGCTGATAGTTTGTTAGCTATTCTGCCATTGAGTCTCCGGGTTGTTGAGTTACCATTAAATTCATAGCTGACTTTTAGATGAGTTGATATTCGACTGACATTCGTAGTGTGACTGCTGGGCCAAAATATCATATTAGTTAGCTGATAGTTTGTTAGCTATTCTGCCATTGAGTCTCCGGGTTGTTGAGTTACCATTAAATTTATAGCTGACTTTTAGATGAGTTGATATTCGACTGATATTCGTAGTGTGACTGCTGGGCCAAAATATCATATTAGTTAGCTGATAGTTTGTTAGCTATTCTGCCATTGAGTCTCCGGGTTGTTGAGTTACCATTAAATTCATAGCTGACTTTTAGATGAGTTGATATTCGACTGACATTCGTAGTGTGACTGCTGGGCCAAAATATCATATTAGTTAGCTGATAGTTTGTTAGCTATTCTGCCATTGAGACTCCGGGTTGTTGAGTTACCATTAAATTCATAGCTGACTTTTAGATGAGTTGATATTCGACTGATATTCGTAGTGTGACTGCTGGGCCAAAATATCATATTAGTTAGCTGATAGTTTGTTAGCTATTCTGCCATTGAGTCTCCGGGTTGTTGAGTTACCATTAAATTCATAGCTGACTTTTAGATGAGTTGATATTCGACTGATATTCGTAGTGTGACTGCTGGGCCAAAATATCATATTAGTTAGCTGATAGTTTGTTAGGTATTCTGCCATTGAGTCTCCGGGTTGTTGAGTTACCATTAAATTCATAGCTGACTTTTAGATGAGTTGATATTCGACTGATATTCGTAGTGTGACTGCTGGGCCAAAATATCATATTAGTTAGCTGATAGTTTGTTAGCTATTCTGCCATTGAGTCTCCGGGTTGTTGAGTTACCATTAAATTCATAGCTGACTTTTAGATAAGTTGATATTCGACTGATATTCGTAGTGTGACTGCTGGGCCAAAATATCATATTAGTTAGCTGATAGTTTGTTAGCTATTCTGCCATTGAGTCTCCGGGTTGTTGAGTTACCATTAAATTCATAGCTGACTTTTAGATGAGTTGATATTCGACTGATATTCGTAGTGTGACTGCTGGGCCAAATATCATATTAGTTAGCTGATAGTTTGTTAGCTATTCTGCCATTGAGTCTCCGGGTTGTTGAGTTACCATTAAATTCATAGCTGACTTATAGATGAGTTGATATTCGACTGATATTCGTAGTGTGACTGCTGGGCCAAAATATCATATTAGTTAGCTGATAGTTTGTTAGCTATTCTGCCATTGAGTCTCCGGGTTGTTGAGTTACCATTAAATTCATAGCTGACTTTTAGATGAGTTGATATTCGACTGATATTCGTAGTGTGACTGCTGGGCCAAAATATCATATTAGTTAGCTGATAGTTTGTTAGCTATTCTGCCATTGAGTCTCCGGGTTGTTGAGTTACCATTAAATTCATAGCTGACTTTTAGATGAGTTGATATTCGACTGACATTCGTAGTGTGACTGCTGGGCCAAAATATCATATTAGTTAGCTGATAGTTTGTTAGCTATTCTGCCATTGAGTCTCCGGGTTGTTGAGTTACCATTAAATTCATAGCTGACTTTTAGATGAGTTGATATTCGACTGATATTCGTAGTGTGACTGCTGGGCCAAAATATCATATTAGTTAGCTGATAGTTTGTTAGGTATTCTGCCATTGAGTCTCCGGGTTGTTGAGTTACCATTAAATTCATAGCTGACTTTTAGATGAGTTGATATTCGACTGAGATTCGTAGTGTGACTGCTGGGCCAAAATATCATATTAGTTATCTGACCGTCTGCTTGGTATTCTCCTTTTCAATCTCCTGTTATTGATTTAATTTTTCATTCTAAAATATTTCAATTGTATTGTTTTATAATAAATTTCATTAACTATTACAATTTTTATTTTATCGGAAATAGGTTGGGTTTTAAATTTTCCATAGGCAACTTCATTGGTTCCTATTTTGGAGAATTTAAGATCTCAGGATTTAATATCATAATTTAAGATTTTTACTGGAAAAGTTTTAATATATAAATAATTGATGTGGTAAGTCCATGTTGGCTCTAGTATTGATTTATTCAACGGTACTTTTTTCAACTGAAAGATTCAGTTTATATCCTTTGATCATTTACATCTTTCTGAGTTTAAGCCCAAGTTGTTTTCGTTTATTAAGAATTTTTTTACCAATAATGCCTCTTTCGAAATAAATGCCAAAGCTCTTTACACCCGAAGTTTGTGGTATCAGTACATCATTTAGAATTACAAGTGGGAATTTATTCTTCATTTCTGAGAAGGTTATATATTGACATTTAGATATAACACCTTTTATAGTCCTTATTAATTGCATCTACTGTTTGTTTTGATCTACAACTAGTCGTAACAATAGAAAACCAGTTTCACGATAGTGGATGGAAGGTAGTAAATATTCGAGTTAACATTCCTAATGTCGTAGAGAAAAGGTTAGTAAAAATGAGATGGAAAAATGATGTACACAACCTTGTGGTATGCATGCACTTTACATTGTTGTTATACTTTACATAGATTGGTCATTGCGCCTTGACAATTAACTGGAAATGGTTGGTTTCAAGTTGTGATTTTATGAATGTTTAAAAATGTAACGATACATATACAAGAAGATAGTATATCGGACTATATTGAAACCTTGAATTATATCAAAGTATATTGTTGAATATACTGTTATCTTGAAGACATAGGTGAATTGTATTAACAACACGATGACAGGGGAGTGATCACATAACAAGTAGAGAGAAGATTTGGCTCTATGGTATTTTTTACCCATTCTTTTGAAAACACCGTAGTCAATGACATTAGGAATATTTTTCCTGTCTGTAAGCCAATATGTGGGCTCACCTGTATATTAAAATTACTTGTATATAAAATTATATAACCTCTTGTCTTAATGACCCTAGAGTCCATGTAATTATGTTTAGCATTATAATCTCATTCCGCCAAAAAGTTTTTAGAGTTTTGAAACTTTAAGGAAAAAACTTTACAAACAATAATACAAAACCAAGATATTGGTTTGAATATGTTCAGACTAAATTTTATCTATTTTATGACAATCTCTTTTGATCCTAATGGTGATTGCAGATACTCCATGAGCTCTGAAATCATGGTGTCCGGTGTAATAAGAAGTATATTTGTATATTTTGATGTAGCTTTTTATCAGTGTAATTAGTTTTGGAAATTAGCAATACGTCTATTTTTTTAATTAAAATACAATTTTGAATATTTTGCCTCTGTTGATACAAGCTATAGGGGTTCTATATTGCAAATCATAATTGTTTCGATTGTGTTTAAATTTCGATAAAATACTTATCAGCTGATTGTATATAGTACTCATCAAAGATAATATCATCGTCAATCGGCTTTTATCTGTATGTGTTAAAATAAAAGTTTTTTTAATATATAGGAATTATAAATTCAATAGGTACATATAAAAATACTCAGGAGAATAAGAAATATATGTATATATATATATATATATATATATATATATATATATATATATATATATATATATAATTAAGGATCGATTTATTAGAAAATTGAAGTGTTTCCACAGAAATGTAATTACATTTTTTTATTAAAAAAGGAATATATTAGTGATTTCTATGTTAAATTATCATACTCCTCCTCCTCATTTTTTGTGATTATAAATATGCAGTGAAATATATAAAAGACTCTTGTTACTATTGTTGTGGGAGTGAAATACACTACTCATTGGAGAGCCCTACTAAGCTCGAGAATTTTCATACACAGCAGTCTTATCCAGCCCCAGATCAAAGAGAAAATTAATTGTACAATTTTCACTTATAAAACGTTCAGAGCTTGCCTTGCACATACCCAAAAGAGAAAAATATTCTAGTTTTCCACTGTGTACAAAGATAGCTAAATATTGAATATAAACAAGGCTGAAAAACCCAGAAGTCATGATCTACGACTACCAGAAAAAAAGTGGTTCATATTTCGTTGATCTCATGATAATAATAATTTTTTAGGAAGAATGATAAACTTTTGACAGTAGATTGTTGGTCAGTTGAGGACAAAGTAGTAAGGGGTAGAGGGGGTGTGGAGGTTGTCTGGTGGGTGAGGAATGGGGTGGTGGGGTGTTTTTATCCAAAATCTTGTCATTCTGGAGTAATGCCGACATCCCACTCCGGGGAAATTCCGACGTTTCGGTGATCGGTGAATAGTGTAGCAGCTAAAATAAACATTCCAAGGATAACCCTACAAAACCGTCTAAAATCAAATTCGAGGTAGGAATATAAGGTTCATCTGCGCTTTTAGGGCTTCAGGGTAATAGTCCCTTTTTTCATCTTACCAAAAAACGAGTGCCTCCTCAACTAGGAAAAAGGGGACCAGCTGCCTTCAAATGTTCACACAACGGTTTGTCTAACGAGAAGCTCTTCCTAGATTTTGAAAACATTTAAAAAAATTCAACAAAACCCACTGAAGAAAACCCATTGTTATTGATTTTGGACAGGGATGGGAAGTCACGTGGCCCTCGAAAGCTACAAGTTCTGCAACGTAAATCCCACCAATGTTGTGTTACCCCGACATTCTCGTATTAGCTACAATCATTGGATTTGGTCCACTTAATAAATAATTCAATACAGAGTGTGATAGGTTCTTAATTACTGTGTATGATATCGTTTATATTTTTAACGACAATCGACAAAGGATCGTCTGGTGTCAAAGCAGCCATAATCGGTCCTTGCAATTCAGAAAATGTTCGGTGAAGTCGATTTCATTCCTGTAGCTGGAATATCATCAGATGTTGTACCAGAGAGTCAGCCTATATAGGAATGCCAATGCTCTAATGAAATGGATTTAAATCAAACGTTTTTGTCACTATATCTTCTACAACAACAACAAAAACCATGAAAAAAATGTTGAATAAAATGTATTTGTAAACAACACTCAACTTTATATATATATTCATAAATCTTACTAGAATTTATTCTCCAACAACGTTTTCAATGTATGTCACGCTTAGATAAAAATAAAATAATAATAATTAAAAAATTAAACAAAATTAACAATATTTTCCTTCAATGTACATATTCTTAATGTAACTATTTTTTTGAACATATTTAATAATTTCTTGATACTACCCAGTCCTTGTGCTACCATGCGTGTTTTGTGAGGTGCTTGTTTAGTACAGTTTGTCACCTAGCGCGTCATCTTCTGGGTATCAGAGAATATATTTAAGTTAATAATTATATATTATATATAGTTTATTCTTAAAAGTACAAACTTCTTGTTATGTTCACCAAAGTTTAGGAAGTAACCGAAAACTAAAAATGTAACTTGGTTGGCAAAAATCTGTTGTTATAAATTGCAGCTATATGGGAAAATCGTCTGAACATTTTCTGTCCTAACAATGAAATCTTTTGAAAAACGCGCACAGTCCGCCGGTATTGACTAATTGCCAATTACATAACAGAGAATATTACTCACGAAAAAGAATTTTTCGATTATATCCCTGTTTGTTGGATCAAAATAACGGAATCATTATATTCGCAAAATTGATATTATTTTCGCGCTTTTGAACGCATGTTTATGATTTTCGTATAGCTAACTAAATTATTTTTAACGTTTTCTAAATTAAAGTATTCACCAAGTGATTGTGTATCAGATTTTCTAACAATAAAATCTCCCCTTAGGTCCCCAAGGTCTACGTCTCACCTAATATATATTGTATTTATGTATACTGTTGAAAAAATAATTTTAATGAACTCTTGTTTTTATTTGTATTTGCTTCAAACAGTATACCGTATCTATTATTTTACGAAGATTTTGTCAAGATCGGTATATTTTTAGCAACACGTTGTGCCCATCGTTGGTAGTAGAATTAGAAACAAACTAGAGAATAAATGAAACTCTATGGAAACCGTATCTTTGAGACTACCTGTAAAAGTCGTGATTTTAGTTATAATAATCTTTTATTATGATACCCAACAAAACTATACCATTATAATTACCTATAAGCATAATCTGATTTGTAGTGTATTAGATCGGAATTGTTCAACTGACATGGAAAATTATGTCAAAGTAAAAATGGCTTCAAAGAGACAAAAGTTCAATCAAACTTTATAATATAATAAAAAATCCTTCGTATTATCTATACAATCCAGCTTTATAAAATAATTTGTTTTGATATGAGTGATGTAAGTTCTGCAAACAATATAACAAGGATAAAGAGTGTGAAGAGTGCTTTAACTTTCCATAATATTCATTTTATAACTTTATATTTTTTGACATTAATAAAAAAAAGTATGTGTTATAAATCCAAACATACACATATATAAATTAAATAAGAAATAATATAAAAATATGTATTAAAAATAATATGCAAAATAACAAACAGACACTACATTAAAAGCAGTAGTGTCGTAAACCTAGTTTTATGTATCAGCCATGTTGTTACTGCAGCATAAGTAAGTTTTCAAATTGCGTTTCCAAGTTTACTTCAAGTACTCCCGTGGGTTGAATTTAATTATTTCAGTAATTAGCAATATAGATGACGTATTCAACATTCCATTACCTTACAAGAAATCAATAGTAACTAGTCTATACAGACTGAAGTTATAACCAACTCTAAACTCATATAGTACAATATATTAGTGCATCTTAAACAAATTTCTAACCTACTCAATTTACTGCATTTATGTCTTAAGATCCAGGCAATCAATATTCATGCTTTTGCGGTTCAGTTAGCACAACGTAATTTTAAAATAAAGTAACACAACTAAGAAAAGACTATGTAAAGTAACAACATAGTGAAAAAAAAAAAGAATAATGCTTTTCAAGTAAATAAATACTCAAGCTATTTTGCATTGAATATCCTTATTTTAATCCATCAAATCATTTGATTAGTTTTCCAATTCCTCTTTGAAACTGTATTATGCTAAACTTATTCTATTTTGATGGTCTGTAGATGCAGGGATTATTTTTTTTTTAACAATACCTAATTTTCCCCAACTTATTAAGTAATCCCAACCCAGTGAGAACACCTTATAATGGATATTTGTAACCATACTAATAATTATTTTAAAATAAGTTAAAATTAAATTCCAAATGTATGGCTTTACAATTTTTGATACGTAAGTATAACGAAAATACTTAAACTGATATAATTGCCACTAAGAAAAATCTGGTTGAAACAGATGTTATATAAAATAAAACGAATCATACGAACTGGTGAACATTTTTTTCTACACATAGTTGTTGTAATAATTAAATGAAATATTTAACCTAACTTTTCAATCAATTAATAATATTCAAGTATTGCGAAGGAATTTAATACTGTTTTCGTTTTTATGTTAGATAAAACTTCAAATTGACAGTTAGGTCAGCAAAGCGTTATCATTTTACATTCTTTAAAAAGTTTATAATAAGTTAGAGTGTTCATGAAAATTTTAACAAATTATTTTTTTAAGAACTCATAATTCCATCAGAACCAAATGCGGCTCAACAGATGTTATTTTATATAATGTAGAGAGGGGGAGAGAGAGAGGGGGGTTATGAAAATATAAGACATAAAAAAAATAGTTTTTAAGTAATAAACGATTCATCGAATTTTGATCAAGATAATTAATTAAGAGTTTACTTTATGTATAAAACAGCAACCTGTAAACAAAAACCATATGTTTTTTACTAGTTTCTGTTCTAACTTATTTTATTCGTAAAGACATGACTACTTGGAGTGTGGCGCAACACAAATAATTATTATAAAATAAGAATTGGATTCATCTAAATTAAAAGAAAGCAGGCATTACAAAAAAATCACAAAATGATGTTTCTGTTATAACAGATTGCAGAGAGCTACTTAAGTACCTTTAATGTACACTTCGTGAAATGGAAACTGTAAGCCTCGGAAATACTGGACCATCCTCCCTACAGACCTGATCCGGCACCATCATACTTTCATGTGTTTCCTAAACTCAGATAATATCTTCACGCGATTTGAAATGGATGACGTGTTGAAAGAAACTGTTACTAACTGGTTAAATGCTCAAGCGGAAGAGTTGTATGATGAGGGGATCCAAAAGCTAGTGCCACGACTTAACAAATGCTTAGATATTCTTGGTGACTATGTAGAAAAGTAAAACTACGTTCATACTTAAGTTTTTGATACAATTTATGTTCATAACTAAAATTGCTGGTACTCCACTTAAAAAGGTTGTTATGAACGGCCCTCAAAATTGCCTGGGTTTTTTGTTTTAATCAAAAATTAGTGGTTCAGTATATTAATTAATTTTATTATCGTTTATGAGACTTGTGTCTATTTCTTTGATAGTTTAACACAATACTTTAAATACAATACAAAAATAAGAATTTAACACAATACTTTTAAATACAATACAAGAACAAGAATTTAACACAATAATTTTAAATACAATACAAGAATAAGAATTTAACAAAACACTTTTAAATACAATACAAGAATAAGAATTTAACACAATACTTTTAATACAATATAAAAATTATAATTCAACACAATACTTTAAATACAATACAAAAATAAGAACTCAATTAAATAAACAACATCCAAACTAAGTATTCATTTCACAAAGCCCAAAAGTATTCCAACTATTGTTATTCTTTAATAAATGAGATTACAAATTTTATTGGTGACTTTATATATATATATATATATATATATATATATATATATAAATGCTTACTTACTTTTTGTAGAGTAGATTTTCTGGGCTATCTTCCACCACGGCTATCGACACAGCCGTGTATCTTCCAAGCTCAAAAAGATCCCCTCCAAATCTTGCTGACCGCTTATATATCTTTTGTCCTTTCTGGTGCCCTACTTCCGTTGCAAGTCAAGCATTTCAACATTTTTTAAATTGTTTCACAATAGTTGGTTCATTCTGAGCTCTGTTAATATTAGTTCTTCCTAACATAAATTACAAAATAAACGATTAACCTAACATTAACCTATTCCTAACAAGGTTCTTACTTAAAAAATGACCCACATTTACAATATATTGTTAAAAGTATAATTTCTTAAATTCCTTGGTTATACACAGAAATATATAATTGTTCATATTTTTAAATAAAAAGAAATAAAAGGAGTGTTTTGTAAAAATATCCCATAAATAAAACATATGCCTTTACATATATATAATATATAATAGTGATTTCTGTTTAAAATTAATTCTATCATTTTTAATAAAATTCTTACATTTTTATTTCACATATAACTTTAACTTCATTTAAGAACATTTTCTATATAGAAAAAAATAAATGCAATATATAAGTCAAATAAACGGTCGACGTTTGTTTTTTCCTTTCATTGTATTTAAGGAATTTACAGAAATATATTTACTGTGTGGTATCGTTTTAAGGGGATATGGCAGTGAAATCATGCAAATTTTCCAAAAAAGTTAATTTTTGGTATTTGGTGTTTTTTTATTATTTATAATGTTAAAAACAATAAACAACTGTCAAAAAATAAAAAATAATTTTTTTTGAAGTTTTTAGGCCTTTTTTTGGAAATACGGAACCGACTTATGAAAATGCCGGTCGGTCGACTTATTTAAAATTTGATATAACTTCAGTTGTAATTGTTAGATTTTAATGATTTAAACGTTAAATTGTAGGATTTAATGTCCTCTAAATATTTGGGTAGCTAGACAACTATAGTCCTATAAACAATAAATTTTTTAGATAATTTTACAAAAAATATGTAAAAATTGATTATACGGTCCATCATTTTTTTTATATATCTTTATATGATCATACATGAATAATTCTACCTAAATTTGTAGATAACAACAGCCCACTCATTTCAACAAAAATTTCAACAATGTAGCTCAAATAGTTTTTGAGTTATATCAATTTATATAACACAAATTTTTAATAAATCGGATTTGCTTGGATCGCGTTGCAAAACAGCCTCAATCTGTAGTTGGAAAAAAATTTATTCAAATATTTTTTATATGTATGTAAATATAAACACAAATATGTATTTTTTACATATACTGTATTATTATATTATAATCAAAAACAAAATCTTAGTGCCTGCCTTCAATAGTCAGCTGATGCATCAGCTGATGTCAGCTGACAAATAAAATAAAACAGCTGCCATGTTAGTCTGTTTTGTTTGTAAAAATACTTTGTGTTGTTTGTTATTGTACCTCAAACAGATTTGTAGTGTTTAGTGATTTACAATGGGAAGAATTTCCAAGAAAAGAAAAAACATTCAGCTAAAGAATAAACAAAATGTAAGAATGCGTTACAGTAATACAAATACAGAAACAATAGACAATATTTGTGAAGTGACAAGTGAGGTTAGTGTTTTGCCTAGTTTTCAACAAAACTCAAATGAACCTGAACCTAGCACCAGTAGATGTAATTTACAGCAAAGTAAACCTAAGAAACCTACAGGATTTGCTCTGTATAGTACCTACAATGATCATATTGAAATCAATAAATCTGCACCAAGTTACATTATAGTAGACAAAAGCCTACTTACTAAGTTCTTTTGTACTTTTCCATGTTCTGAATGTTTTAACAAAATCCTGTCAACTGAAGAATATATTCAGGGATATGCTTCAGTTATAAAAGTAAAATGTGAGACTTGTGAGTCTGAAACAACCTTTGAAACTTCGCAGCGGTTAGGCCATGCCGTATAGGCTATAAGTTACGATAATTTTCAATGGGTCACAATTACATCTTTCCTTTGTTTGTACAAATAAAATTTTATAACCACCTGAAAGTGTTGCTAAAATACTTTAATTTATTCCCCACAAACTCCAACAATAAAATAAAATGTCCATATAAAGAAATACGTTTGACTATAGTCATAAAACCGAGTTAATGTTCAACGCGTGATTCCCGACAATCGTATTTTTGACTATTTTTAATATTAAAATTGATATAACTCAAAAACTATTAGTACCACATGATTCAAATTTTTACCAAGGGTTTAGAGTATTGTAATCTATATATTTAGGTAGAATTATACATGTATGACCATAAGGGAAAAAAATATGATTTAAAAAAAATGTAAAATCAAATTTTTAAACAAAAAATATTTTTAAATGACACAAAAATTTTATTTATTGAGATAAAGTTATAATTCTACCTAAATATTTGAAGACAGTTATACGCTACAAAATGATGGTTTATTTGTAAAAATCTAATCGATAGAACTCGAGTTATATCAAATTTTGTTAATTACCTAAAAATGTTACAAAAAAATTTATGTTATATGTATGCATGTAAAAAATTTTTTTTTTTTTTCGAATATGTGTATTCTTATACCTATGAAACACACATGAAAAGTTTCAATAGCATAGTGATGACCTTATTGAAGTTAGTAATTTCACTGCCATATCCCCTTAAGTTGATAGAAATAATTAATATTAAAAACAAAAATAATTGTTTATAATTATCAACAAACATTTAACGAGTGGTGATATCTTAAAAGAATGACGTGTGCTTAAATAAATGATTTTTTTTTATTAAAATTATAAAACATGTAATGTAAGTAAAAGCTGTGTAGTAGTAAACTACCCACAGAACATTTTCCCAGGTCGATTATAAAATGAAAGTTCCTTTGTATAAAATACAATAAGGGTTCATCGCGCTTAGAACCATTCCTTTTGTAAAGTATTGTAATGCATTTGATGCTTCTATAGGTGAAGGAAATTAAGATTGGAAATTTTTAATGTTTTTATATATAAATATGTAGTTTTTATTGATAATCGTCTAAAATGTTGATCAACAGTAATCTCTGAAAAAAATATACTTTTCCAAATATTCAAGTGAAGTAAATTATAGTTCTTATTTTGTTGTTTAATTGTAATTATCGATTCTAACGCTTACACATTTTGACCAAGCTAGTATCATTATGTAAATAAATATTACAAATTAAAAATATACTACCTAGACTTGGAATCTAACCCAGGACCTTTGGCTTTAAGCACGAATTCCCTACCAACCGTCATTGGTTGGATGCTTACGAACAGAAGGAATACACTTACTGACTTAACTTTCTTTACTCAAATTTATCCAATAACACAAAACTTGCTGTAAACAAAGTCTGGTACTCACCTCCTACTGGTTAGCTACCACTTAGCCTATAGCTTAGTTGGTATAGCATTGGCGATTAAAGATAAAGGTCTTAGGTTCGATTTTTCACTTGATTTAATTATGAAAAAAAAATTTTAGTGAATATGCAATATAACATAAAAATGCGTTGGTAAATATTAAAAAAAAATTAAATATTTATTAAAATGTTTTTGTTGTTGCCCACGTTAACCGAAGTATGTTGTTAAATATATATAGTTTTATCATTTCAATACAGAAATATGTATTTATATTTATTTACATCTAATATACATTAAACATTGTATTATTGAATCAATGTTAAGTTCTAAAGACGATAAGACAAAAGACATATTTTTTAAAAAAAATTGTTAAAATGTAGTATTACTTGGAATTTATTACAATTTTATTTACGTGGTACACCAAAATTTGATCAATTAATGGGATCAGCATTAAACACTAATGTATCGTCAAACGTTACTTGGGTTCTATTCCTGTTAATAGCGTTATATTTACCTGTTTGTTACCTACTCCTCTGTTACATTAGATTAATAGACTTAAAAACGTAAAGCAAAATATATATTGACTAATATTTATATTTTAAATCGTTTGGATTATTTATTGTTATAGAGTTTTAGTTGAAAGTATTTTCCCAAAAATTGATTTAATTTGTGTGTTGTAAAAGCATTTAATATAAAAGTAGCTTATGTGTACAAATTACATAAAAATTGTATCAATAATATTAGAAATAATTTTTAAAATGTACCTTCTCTTACACCAAATTTTGAGACTTTTTAATTGTTTGACCGATATTGTGCGTATAAGCATAGACGATGCCTACGAAAGATGGCATCATCTCCTTAAAAATAATAATTTTTGGAAACCACAAAAAAACCTTCTCTAATTCCTCCACTACATTGTTGAAGTCCTCGTACTATGTATACATAGTGATTACGATAGTTACTATTAATTACCATTTTCCCATTTGTAGGCTATACAATAAATAGTCCTGTATAGACCAACAAAACTCTGTTTCTATTAAAATATTTCGTGTAATTAAATATTTTACAATTGACAACATAAAAAAGAACAAATGCCAATATTTATTAAACTTGCTACAAATTGTTTGTTAATTATTGAGATATCTTCTTACTTTATTTCAAAATGTTATCGTTATGTGAAACATTATATAATAATTTCATTTCAAATGCTGGTTGTATATTGCTTTAATATATTATATTTTTAATGGATAGAAGCTCCATGTAAGTGTTTTATGTAATTAATTTTTATAAGTAAACACAATTTAAAGTAAAATAACAAGCAGAAATGTTTAGTTCTTTTGTATATATTATGTGTGAATTTAAAATATTTAAAACGAATTAATCGTACTGTTTTTAAATACTACAGCACAAAAGGTACAACTTTTTTACACAAAAAAGTAATATTTACATGTATTAGCTAATACGGCAACACACATTTATGTTCATATTATAGATGAGTGAAAATTTGATGTACATAGTTTTCTATTTACAAAGAACTATTCATAGACATAAATAAACATTTTCCAAGAAATGGCTGCACTATGCAGCAAGTGAAAGCTTAAATAGAGACTCTTCCTGGTTTAGTTCTCCTCTGTAACTAATGTTGTTTGTCAATCATTTACCTTAACTGTAAATATAGGTACGTAGATGACATTGTTCTTTTTCCTACATTTTATTGATGTTATTAGGACTACTAAAATATGGCAATAACAGTTAAACTAATCTAATAACAACTGATTTTGTTATTTTATATATCTGATGAAGGTAAAATTATTTTATAAATACAAATAACAGAATGATTTATTGTTGTAAATCTTATCACAGCTATAACTCTTAACGTTTGTAACGGGGAGTTTTGAATATATATAAATATATTAAATTTCATGAAGATTATTTGTTGTTTAACGAATTACATAGATTTTTTTTTTTTTTTTTATATTCACAATACAAGTTTTGTACTGAAACACTTTTTAGTGACAGTTGTGTTTGAAATGCATTAACACATACAAATTCGATGGTGACATTCAGGTCAATGTAACAATTAATTGCCTTATAGTGGTTGTGGCATCATTAATATCAGACAATAGTCTATTGTAGTCTTGTAGAACACAAGCTATTCGATACAGGAAAGTCTGTCAATGTTCACAACTATTGTACATACAATATCAGGAATATTTTAAAGGAATATCTTGCACAGAATTTGATTAATAGTGTCCTTTTATTTGAACCATTCCTTTAATAAAAACCTTTAACCGTTAATTATTATTATTTTGTGATATATAGCCTTTTTCTTATTATACACAGGCTACCAGACGCGAACATTTGATGTAAATACAAAATGACGTATCTTATTAAAAACATTCCTAGAATTTTTTTTCATGTATAAATACGAAACAGTGAGATTAAATAAACAGACTTTAACAGTCAGGGCCATTGGCATCTTATAAATCACCGTAAATATAAAAAACATTGTCTAATGCCTATTCAAAAATATCTAGATATACTGCCGTGTACAATTGCAGTTGATTATATCAACTGTTCCTATAACATGATATTATCTTAAGAAAAATATTCGAAACTCATTCAAAAGAATTTAATCAATTTACCTTCCACAATGTCATATTATCTACCTAACTAGAACATAGTATAAAGTTACTTATTAAATGAATTGAAAGTTTCATTTGATATTTTAAATGCTTTTATGTAATGTTGGAAATTCATTTAAAAGCTTTTGATGTTTTAATTACCGTAATGTGTGTATTTATACAATAGAGATGAACTGAATTTATAGTTTAAATACACTTTTCGTCTTAAAGTGTGGATACATTGTCCTGATTTTTAGAAATGAGATTTAGTAAACAAATTCCTTTATATCAGTGCAATTATCCAGATCTGTAGAGTGTTTTCTAATAAGTCTTTTTTTTTTTTTTTCAAAGGGTGGAGCTAGTTTATATAACTTGTAATAAATTTACAATTATTTTAACCTAAAACAATGGTAATAACATTGTTTGTAGAGGAAGAAAAAGAATGTAACAACAATAGCAACAACATTAAAAACAACAAAATTAAAAAGGTTACTGTATTCCAAATTTTATTAATACTTTTACATATAATCGACCTTAGTTGTTTACCAGCTCAGAAATACTGAAAAATTGTTGGCTGTGATTTTTATTATTTCATTAAAATATAAAGGAAAGTTTTAGAACGAAGATGTTTTTCTTTAGTTGGTACCGCCTGCCGTAAACGACCCTTTCTTAAAATTCAGTTGAATACTTTTCCATAAATTTTACAGTAATAAGATTTTTAGCTTCTCGAAAACTAATTAAGATATAACTATTATTAAAAACTGACAAATAATAACTATTTTAAGTTGTAAGTTGTTTTGTTATCTCATAAAAATCTAATCTCCTGTAAATTGTCGTAATATGATTTCTAATAAATTATAAGAAACATTTCTTTTTGTAAGAAAAATTTTTTTATCGTTCTTTATTGAACGAAGTAAAATGTTATTATTTGTATGGTTCTGTATTTTATCATTATAAATGGAAAAGAAATAACGAAATAATTTCACAAACAATTGAAGAAACTGTTATTACAATAAGTGTGACACCAAGTATGTACAACGATTACCCAATGGTTTTATCGTAGTAACCAATATGTTTCCCCTCTAAAAAATTCATCGCAAGATTATTACAGTCAAGTCTTACCAAAAATTAACTGAAAGAATACCGGCCTTACCTAAATAAGATAAATTGGTTTTCAATTTGTAATTATTTTTTTGAAGTAAGCCATAATATCCTTATTTCTCTACTGTTTTGACTCACAGAATTGTCTAGTATAAAACTTACTATATAAAATATACGTTTTGAATCATCAATAATATATTTTACATCAGACTACGACCAACCAAACAAAATTGTTCAATTGAATTTGTAAACCACGCACATAAGTTATCATTACTGATAATGTTATCTATAGTTTTAGCATAATATAATTAATTATCTGATTTTAGCTACGTTTAGGAACAATTAAACCCAGTATGTAGGATGAAACATAGCATACATTGAGGATCAGATCCCAAGTAAAAAAAAAAAAGAAAAGTATAACTTGAGGACTGTGTATTAAAACAACATGTTAGGACGAATCAATTAAAAATCTTCCTAAAACTTATTTAATTTTCGTTTCAAATTAAAAACCTTAACACTAAAATGTGGTATTTACCAAAAATACGGCCTGTGTAGTGGATAATATTCAAAGAGACATCATTTTTAATGTGTATGTAACAAATTTTACTTTTTTATGATTATTATTCTCAACTATTTGTTTTACAAATTTGGAAATATAATAATTGTAAAACAAAACTTGTTTTAATATTTATAAATTAAACTTAGGCCTACCCTATCTAAGACGTTGAACAGTAACAACAATCTGATTGGCCTATTATTGTTAATATTATATAACTTCATAGGGTTCAGTAGATGAATACACAAACACGTAGAATATAATAATGAGATATTCTGTATAACAAGGATTAAATTTTGATTTACGTGCACCATTAAACGCTTCCATGAGGATTATTGTAAAACATTTTACGATCCAGTCGTGATTACAGCAATTTATTTTGTGCGTTTTACATTTAACTAAATTTGTTGCTTCGTGGTGAGATTTAAAATATATATAACGTTTTGGTTGATGAATATTACTTTTTTTTTATGTTGAAGAATTTAAAATAAAGGATTACATTTCCGTTATAAAGTATTGAAAGGGATATATCAATTTTTTAATCAGAATATTATTATTTGATTTGTAGCTCTATCCTGAATATATATATATATATATATATATATATATATATATATATATATATATATATATATATATATATATATATATATATAAAGTGGTGTATACGAGGTACGTCGAGAAAGTAAGTTAGGTTAGGTAATACAAACAAAATTAGTACAGATATAGAAAAACTATTTATTGCAACAAAAATAAAACTACAAGCCTTAAAATATTTCTCCACAAGGCCCCCAAAATTTTAAGGGTATATATATTCATTAGCGTGGTATAAGTTTTGTACGCCTTTTTCATAAAATGATGCCACCTATGTTTCGAACAATGTGGTAACTTGTTCTTTAACCTTGTCATCGTTGTTGAAGTTTTTACTAATAAGGGACGACGGAGAGTGGAAGAGTTGTAGTAGCACGTTCACTGTGAGAAGAAGCGGCATTGTAATGAATCAAAACAATACTGTTTGTGACCATCCATCGACGTTTATACTGTATTACACGATGCAGTTTCCTAAATTGTCTCGCAGTTAACAATTGCATTGATGTTTCATCTTCCGGTAAGAAATCCATATTTGTAATCCCTGTATCCCTAAACCTCTGTGCACATGTATTTTTGAGTTTTCAAGATTCGTTTGCCTTTAGAACTTTTGATAGTCGATTTGATTCAGGGCTTTGATAAGCGACCTAAGTCTCATGTACGATCACTATATGGCTCAGAAAGTCATCACCGTCTTTGTTGCAACGTGTCAAAAAATCGTCTGCACTGTTCTGACGTAGTTTTTTGTGTTCCTCTGTAAGAGTCTTTAGAATAAAAAAAATTTTGAAAAATCAGTTTCACAGACACAATATAAGGAAGAAGTGATTTTGAAATTTACGGAAACTCTTTGGAAAGAGAATAAATGTTAATCATATGTTTTGCCTTAATCTTTCCTCGTACTGCACAAACCATGTCATCACTAATCAAAGATGGACGTCCACTCGTTTACCATTGTGCACTTGATCACGTCTTTCACTGATCTGTCGGACACATCTTCCTACCATGGAATTACTCATCCCATTATCTTTGTAAACCTCTTAGATCTGTCGATGTATCTCGACTGGTTTAGTTTGTTTGCTTCGCATTCAGTAAACGAAATACAGATCTAATCCAACAAGCGGATTTTCAATCAACTTCGCCATTCTAAACAAACAATACAAAATGTAAACAACAAACATCTGTATGAAAATGGCGTTATCTCCTTCTCATTACCTCAGAGAAATTTCCGGGCATCCACCGACCTGCGATTGCATAACTGCCGCATCAAGAAATACAAAACGGAACTTGCTTTCGTAACTCGTAATAATATGATGAATAGTTATTGAAAATGAATTCGTCAAAATATAGATCATAGCCTACCTGTTAAAAAATTATCAATATCACAAAGAGTATACACAAAACAAAAGTACTTGGCATTTGTTTATACTGTACAAAAGATTTTGTTGTTTGAATTTACACCAAGTACCAAATATCGTTTTACTAAATTATCATAAATTGTTCAACACTGTATATAAATTAAAGTACAACACTGTTGTACACTTAAAAGTAACATAAATTATTTTCGACAAAGTAGAATGTCCTAATTATTATCACATTGTGTATTCCCACTGGAAATAGCAATCAAAGATATAAGTTGTACAATTTGTTATTTACATGATTCAAAATATCAAGTGTAAAAATAATTAGGTGTATGATTATATATTGGATACACGTTATATACAGCTGTATTTAAATTTATTTTACAGATAATTTAAATAGTACTTTTAAAGCAAATTTACATTAAAGTTAATTTATTTTTACAAAAGAGTATTTAATTTCCGTTAATAAAGAAAGGTCTTTGTCTAACCTTTAAACTAAAATAGAAAAATCAACCGTGCATAAATAAAGTACATCTTATACTACGGTACGAATTAGTCTCACAAATTAATTTAAATTTCAAATACTTGAGTATGGTACTCTGACAATTATTCAATCAACGTGTAAATGTATTATTACATTTAAGACCTTACTTTACACTCGAAAATAAACAAATAACATGATCCTTGTTCAACAAATATCTCCTGTTTAAAACAATATAGTACATAAAATACAGTACTGTTTAAACTTAAATTATATATTTTGTATATAATTGCAAGGCACTTATAATAATAAGGAACTAGGTGGTACAGGTTTTTTGACAATGTCTTTCTCAAGACTTATCATATATACAGGCAAGCTGGAAGTTTTAAAGCATCTTATACGTTAAAATAAATTTTCAAGTAAATAAATACGACCTAGACTGGGAATCGAACCCAGGACCTTTGACTTTACGCGCCAATGCTCTACTAACTGAGCTATCCTACTCGCTTTCCAGCACAGGGCGTAGTAGATTACTCACTTGTCTTTGCTTTATTGCTGCAATATTTGAGTAACCAAATTAATTACCTCACATATGCGACATTGAAATTAATTTTAACTCATTTTGCATCCCTTACGTCTGTATTTGTTAATTTTAACGCTAATACGTCTTATTTACCGGCAACTATTGACAAAATCATATTTCAAGTAAAAATATACGACCTCGACTGGGAATCGAACCCAGGATCTATGACTTTATTCGCCAATGCTATACTAACTGAGATATCCTAGTATCTTACATATTATGCAACGGTCAAAAAAATTTTTTTTAATATTGTTTTAAATCAAAGAGCTTAAAATTATACGTAAATGAATTAAGTATATTTTGTTTAAATTTAATAGAGTAGTCGGCTCGTGTTGCGTATTTTTTAAGTGTTGTATATATTCAATTATAGGTTAGCTAGAAACAAGTTTTAATCTCGAGCAGGATACTGAATTATTCTATTTATACATTCAGTTTTGAATTTATGTATGCATATTGATTTATGCTTATTACCGTTGTAGCTAGTCTTCGTTAATTTAACAAAAAATCTGTTTTTCGTTATTTACAATGTGTAAATAATGAACTGTTTTGAAGGAGAAATGAAAGACACAAGTCGGACCTTTATCTCAAACCATAAATTCTAGTATACGACGCAAAAATCATAAATATTCCTGCATAATTTTGGAGCAGAAAATTTAGAGTTTAGTGTCATGGAAATAATTTGAGTACTATATGAAATAGTTTAGAAAAAAAAGTGTTTAATGTTAGTTTGAGATGAATACGAACCACGCAAAGTAACTTTGATAAATGATAATCGTAAACTCTTTCGTAAATGGCATCCACAATCTGCACTCTGCATTAACGCCAAAATGTCTACCATAGTAATGGTATCACACCAAAGATTGTCTTGGCTCAACGAAAGTATTGATTCAAGTGTTTACTTGTGTAATACTGTTCCTCTTTTGGTGATGAATCATTCGGATTTATACGCACTAATAAATCACAACTGTCAAAATGAACTATCACTTGTAATCTTTTGACAAATACCAGACGTACAAATAAAACTTACTGTCTATAAATGGCAGGTGAACTGACTATTGATTGAAAACCACCATAGTTTATTATTATTTTATTGTTGTGAATATTTTTATTAGGGTAAATAAATATTAAATGTTAAAATTTTAAATTTATAATAATACATACATATATTACAAACTAATAAATAACATATAAAAGACATAGATAACTACATAGCAAACATATACAAAACAAATTAAATATATTACTTGACTCTGCCCTATTCAGAATAACCGGTATTTACTTGGAATCTAAATTATAGATAAATACCTTACTATGTAAAATAGTTATGCTAAAGGCCGTAGGTACATGGTGGTATTCCATTTTCATAAATAAAACTCTTCTATTTTTTAGTAAACCACAAATTTATTGAAACTTGCCGGGTATGGTTTCGCTAGTTACAGCAGAGTCAAGGTATTTCACAAGAAATTGTACCTTACTATATTCAAAGTTGATAAAATAGCGTATACTAGCAAAATTATTTGAAGAAAACGTTTGGTTTTGTAATTATTTTAAATACGTTTTTCTGTTGTTAAACTTTCTCAAACTTCAAGAGATATATTTAGCTGAATTTAAAATGGCAGAAGCATTTAGTCTAAATAGAGATTTTTATGTTAAGAAAATTGTAGTTCTTGGTTGACTTATATTTATTGTTGATGGTTAATAATTCATTGCCATTTCGTATATGAGACTTTTTTTGTAGTAAAAAAAATACAATGGTAAAACAACTTTAACAAAAACCAGATAGTTTGCTATGTGGAATACGACCAAAGTCTAATTATAAAACTAAGTATTCTGATAATTCCGTCTACACCATGTTAGTATACGAGTATGTTATAAATTTTACGAATATGTTAAATTGGCGCATCTCTCCGTATAATTTTGTAACAAGTTATATTTTGAAATATATCGTAATTAAGAGTAGCTTATTATGCCATCTTCTTTGTGACTAAAATTAAAGCCACTAAAAACATATCACCAATTTTTCAGATAAATTCACATTATGTATATTTTAAAAAATGGACTCAAAATATAATGCCTTGCAATCATGTGATGTATTATGAATGAAGCATTTTAGTTAACTTTGTTATTAGAAATAAAATGACGATTTCCAATTGTTTCAAATTGTGGAAGTAAATTTATTGTATAGTGATTTTAATTGGATTTAATTAAACTTTAAAATGGGTTACTTTTTCAAAGCCAAATATCGACAATACAATATCTTCAATGTATTGTCAATTTAATATTTAGAAGTAATTTTCAATAATAACAGTATTATTATAGTCAATATGAAACATTGATTTCGTAACGTGTAGGGTTTAGTAGATTTTATCTACCTAGAATGTGAATATCCCCTCGTGGGGGTTAAATACAGAGAGTATAAGTTTGATAATTAAGTAGTACAACTTTATCCACAACTTAGTATTACATTAAAGTAGTAGGTTTACAACTTTATCCTGTTATCTTCCGTTAAATCCCACTTTATCATATTTCCTCCAGGGTCTCTGCCAAATGTTTTTTTTTCCTCAGGTTCTATTACAGTATTTGTGAGATAGAAGTCTAGATTTTGTGCTCTAAATCTTTTTTTAAAGACTATAATGACTGCAATATTTTGGGCAAGGTAAACAACAAAAACAAAAAAGAAAAATATTAAATTTTTAAAATGTAATAATAATTTTTTATGCAAGGTAAGTATGGGGAAATATTTGTTTCACACGCTTTATGTGATCTTCAAAGTTTTGGATTTATTTTAGTTTTATTTTTTATACATTTATGGAAATATATTCTTAATCATCCTTCAGATACATACGTACACAAATTCCGATTTTAATGTAATTTATGATGTTATTAATAATAGAATTAATAATACAAATTACAAACTTGTTTACATTTTATAATAATTGATTGCAGATACTTTTATTTATTAGTATTCATTTTACAATGCATAAGATTTTTTCAAAAATTTAATTAAACCTAAAATAGTAAAAAAATATATATATATTTTTAATGATGTTAAGCTGTAAAATATAAAACTCAAGTACTCTTCCTAATAGTCGTGTCACGTATTCCTTACCTTTCATATTTAATGTAGGAAGTGATTCTGAGGAATAGTCATCCATGTCTTTATAATATATAACCTGTCTCTTTCATGGCCCTTATTCCTAGACTAGATGAATGAACTACAAAAATTACAATGAAACAAACATGTTGTTACAGTTTGATAAATGTATGTCATTCATTACTGAAGATTGTGACGTTGTTGTCCAAGCGAGTTTGATCAGTTTATAGAAATTGTGTTACTTTATAATTTCATTCGTCAATGTTTAGTTTAACACTTTTTGCGGTTAGTTTGAAAATAACACTTAATATAGACACAGAAAGTTTTATGCGTAAAAAAATAATTTAGAAAAAAAAAATAGAAAATACGAAATGTTTTTTTTTTTCAGTGGTAATTATATTAGAAACCATGAATATTATCGTTTACACAAGTTCTAATTATTCTATGTAGATTGATAACAATAATATCCTAACTTAAGATGTTATAATTTTGTATGTAACATGATAAGATTGTTTTCAAATATAGACTTCAAATTAAAGCCGAATACCAAGATGATTAATATTAGATACAAAATAATCCATTTTTAAATGTGATTCTAAGATTAAGTAGACTTATGCAAAATATCCTGTTAATGTCTTAACAAGGGTAATGACATGGTTAACTAAATACATTCTTATCCATGTATATGTAAACTGGTACTATGATTGTGGTGTTTAAACACGTCTTAAAACTCATCAATACAAATTCTTGTAAACATAATTTTTAATAATAGATATTACAAGGTAATTAAAACAATTATATGTCCCATATTAATTTCCTTAAACCCCTAATTGATTTTATTAAGATATATGTTTCTCAAATCGTTATTATATTTGTATTTGTATTGTGCTACGAAAATTAAAAACTTTTTTCTTTAAAAGATTAGTATAAAAACAACATTACACAGAATTGAAGTCATCTATAATGTTCAAGTACCGGTTAATGTTGACGTAACAATGTTTTTGTAATAACATGTGTTATGTTAACGACGTCCTGTTTATAGTTTGGAAGCGTTATTTTATGCAATATTATATTCTAACTATGTATAATTACATGAACTTTTCCTCTTGTACCTTCTAAATGTTTAATTAGTTTAAAGATCGATTGTAAACAGAGAGATACCCACACAGAGGTACAAATATCAGATTCTTAACGGTTTTGAAGTATTGAATTACATTAATCAAGTTCATCTCCAATGATTGACTAATTAGTTCACTCAACGAGAGAGATTTAATTTCCATTGAATTTGTCACACTATACAAGACTTTGTTTGGAACAATGTAACATTTCATTACATGCTATTTTTAAAATAAAAATTGGATTCATAAGGACAGATACAAGAAGGTGGATAGATGTTTCATACCTTCTGTAGAAGAGTAAGTTTCAGCTGAAATCTGTTTCCATTGTCTAGTCTCGCTCAGTTTTGTAAGATAAATCGTGTTCAGACTTAACTATCACAAAATACAATGTTTTTCGACTCAAGTCCTAAAATACACACTGAGTGTAGATGTCTTACAATTTGAACTAATGTGTTGTGTGTTATGTGTTTTAGAGTAGGCTCCTCTAGAAATATCAGCTGCCACGTTCTTTATTAAAACTTAAATTAGCATCAGTTTTATCATTCTCCTTTAAATAGGGCCTCCGTTATCTTCATTCGTCTCAAAATTTATCCTAAACATATTTCTCAATTGATTGAAATCGAAATTTAATTATGGTGTCATACTTGATTTTATATATTATTATTATTATTATTGTATATATAAACAAATTGTTTATTATTTTCATATTTCATAAAGTTTAATAGATATCTTACATAATTTTTAATATTTACGTAGACAATTATTAATATTTTGGTAAATTTTTAAAAATATTTTTGCGATAATTCCCGAACGGTTATTATGAGCAGTACGTTATGTTTGAAAATATATCTAATGCACGCGTTAAGGAAATAGTAATTATATGTTTTCATGCAATTTATTTATTTTTATGATTATCATATTTGTATCAATGATCGAGATACAAACACCTTTCCAAAATTGATTTCAATAATTATATATCATATTAAGTTTCAAGCTTTTCAAACGTAATATTTAAAACTAATCAAATGTAAAGTAGTAATAAGACAAACGAATTTAATAAATTGGAATACATTTTTATAGACTCTTATATTTTAATGTTACTTCTATGTAACGGAGAATGTAAATAAAATAAATATAATTATTATGTTCATTTGTACTCTAATATATTGGTTAATTTACAATTACTATAAAATACATTTACCACAGACCAAAATATCTCTGTTAGTGGTCACTCAGGTTTCGAGGTGCTTGCAAGGAAATATGTTGCTTCATCCTGTAGTGCAAAATTAAATATGTATGACATCAAACAGGATAGTCATTTCACTCTCATATTCTATAGTTTGTCACATTAACCGTTTTACCTAGCAATCTTACATCACTTTAATAAGTCTACCAATAAACAAACATACAACAAAGAATGTCTGCATACCTTTTACTTATCAAGCATTTAGTGTTGCATGAATTTATTGTACTAATAATTGTTCTCATTTAGCAAATATTATCATATTATGCACATAATAGATTCAAATGAATAGGAAAAATTGCCTTTAACAAGTATAGCCGAAATAAATCAAAAATACATTCCTTTACTTATATACGTTCATTTTAGTTGGGGGACAGATTTTAATGGGTTCTAAAAAATAAACATCTTTTATTACATAATATTTTTAATATTTGTTTGTTTGTATTTCTGAACCACACATTTATATAGCGAGAACTATTTATTGGTTTAACTTTCATATAACAATTAATACATAGACACATTTACACACACACGCACACACACACATATAAGGCCAAGCAAGCATTTTACTTTTTTACATTTTTCTAAAAACTGATAGTTTTAAACAAATTTTAGCTGTCTGTTTTCTAGGCAGACAGAATATTTTTTATATAGTCAAATCAATTTCAAAATGTATAATTTGAAATTAAAGATAGTAACATGATACCCGAAATAACTGTAAAAACCATTAGACAAAGTTAGAAAAATACTAGTTCCTCTAAAATGTATTTTTCGTAAAAACCGAAAAAAAATAATATTTATTTAAATTTATAAGCGTACGTAATAATAACTTTCTATTATAGAGAAGATAAATTGATTTTCTTTTATTACGAAACTATTCCTTTCATTTACTGATGACTGAAAAAAAACAACTATATTTTGGGATGTTTGTTTATTGCATTCAAGTTACATTACTTTGTATGTAAAATACACTAACCCCTATAATTTAAGAAAGTAAATTTTCAATATTGGTGATAAAAAAAACTGGTAGTTCTCAAAATTACTTGTAAATATTAAATTGAGAACTCGTTTAAGAAATGTCTATTGTCGATATTTGGAGGTTCATCAATCTACTAATAAATGCAATAAATTACCTCCACGATAAGAGAAGATTGAAAATCTTCTTTTTATTTTTTGTACCGCTATAACTAAAGTTGTTCATCTATCCCACGATAGCACTTCATTTTTTTTAGCCCATATTCTTTAAATATACAGTGATGAACTTTAATGAAAAAATGTTTACATATATTGAGAGGTTTTAATTTTTGTCACGATAAAGATGCCATAAGCTACTCATAATTATGTTATATTTTAAATTTGAACTAGTAACAAATTATACTGATAGATGAGTAAATATAATAGTATGTTTATTTTAAACATTAGTACATATTACTTTAATAAGATGTGTCGAACATTTGATGTCGTTTTTTATTACTTTTAAATTTTTCAAAATATTTAAATAAGAGTTAAGTGCTGTTAACGTATGTCATTTGATTTTTTTTTATTCGTAATAGGTGATTCGTTTGTAAAATAAGCAGTAGAAATATTTAGTATTATAACAATTGTATTTAGCATCAAGGGGAAAATTTTGCTTCATCTTGAACGTTGTAAAATATTCTGTTTTCTTAAATATTCTTAAATTTTTTAAATTTGTTTTAAGTTTATGTAAAGTTTAGTAGGTAAATAAGAGTTAAATGTGGATAATGATAAAAATTTAGAAGATAAGGAACAACATTATTAAAAGAGAAGACAAAACATTAAAAACATAGCTTTATAAAAGAAGAGTTAATTGGGCTATTTGTGTTATTAATTTTCTGGCTGCTGTATTCTCGTACAATCATCGGCGATGTCGTTCTGAAAATATCCTATTATAATGTACATTAAGATAAGAGGTTCATATTAAGAACCAGATGTCTACTCTGAGATTCCACGTTTTAGTCATTATAAAGCATTCCATTTTGTAGTTTAATGTTACAAAAATAACAGGCTATAATCTCCACGTTATGGATATGTCTTCATTAAATCTAATCAAATCATATTAGAACTTCATTTTTATCATTTTACTTTGAATGAATTTAGTATTATATAATTTATAACTACATATAAATAATTTAGAATACAAATAATTCACTACATGTACGTATGTTGTATCATTATAATGTGCAACAACTAGCAGACTTATTAACGTATGGTATAATCTTTGCCCTTAAGAGGAATTAAGCTGATTTAGTTAACAAGGAAAATTTGTTGTATGGTGTATTATAACTGCATGGAAGGAAGGAACAGGATATTTTCCCTGGATTGAGAAATTTAACTATGATAAAAGTTATCATTAAAAGTAAAGGGTAAATGACGATATATGATAGTCCAAAACTTTTCTTTTCATGACTAATAGGACATTGCGTAGGCCTACTTATGGGGAATATTTTAATAACTATAATTTTGAGTAGGTTTCATTAATTTTTTTCTTATCATAGAACCCTTAGGCTTAATAATTATAATGAAATAAATAAGTATTATTACATATCTCACACAAAACACAAATACAATTCAAAATTACACACACACACCCACACCACGCAACGCACCCTTTACTTCAATAGTTTACTTATGTTATACAAATAAAACTATATTTACGAAACATATATAAATAATTATTTAGATAGGTTTGATGAAACCTTATACTAAAATGTGAATTTAATTGATTTAAACAAAAATTTAATAATAATCCACTATCTTAAAAAAGAGTATTTTCAAATTATGACCCCAATTAGCCTGTATTTACTGATGGAGTTTTAATTACATAATATTTTTAAATACTAAATTGAACCCTCAATCTATTATAAAATATTAATTAACTAACAAAAGTAAATTACTAATACAAGTGTATATGTCAAGCATGAAAATGGTACATAGTTTATCATAATTGGTTACACAACTTTAAATCTATTTTTTAACATTGTTAATTTAAAGTCTGATTCAACAAAATTCTATGTTTTTTCACACTACTTTTGAGCAGTAATAATCATTATGTGATATTTTTGAAACATCAGATTTCCTTGTAATAAATTAGCCCGGGAAAGAAACAAATATTAATAGGTTCATCAAAGTCTAAACAAAAACCAAAGTTGGCTATAATGCAATATTTTAAAGAAATTGCTTAGTCAGAGAGAACTTATATCCAATCTCAACTCAAGTTATTAAATTTCAAAGCAATCAATGACCTGAATGTACTAATCTATCTTGCGACGTCGCCCAAAATATAAAAATGACGAGTGAATCTGCGGCGTCAGTTTTGAGAACTTTATACCCCCATCTTAAGACTGTTTGGAAACGTAGCTATCAATAATGTTCTTAAACAAATAAATAACTGAACATTGCTACTATTATATAAATTTAAAACAAAGTCAATAAAATTGAGTCTATAATTTCTAGACATATCAAGAGATAAAATTATTGTTTGGCTGAAGTACAATTTTAACATGAACCTAACTCTTTAATTTACGAGTATATTTGCAAGTAGTTTAGTTATTTCAGAGCAATAAACATTATTTAATTGAAACAGACAAATTTTGTATACAGTATTTAAAAATAAAACCTTTAACGTGTTATAGTAAATAACGGCAATCATTTTGTGTTTTTAAAATTCGGCAAAGAATTTAGAATTAGATTGAGTGTAAAATTATAATAATGATTCTTTAAGTATGAAAGTCTTAATTTGCATGCCTTAAAACTGTTCATTGCATTACATTTTTTACTTAATATTACATTTTATCTTACAAAGACATTGAAATACTTTCCAAAGATCAAGTAATGATTGTAACCTATTACTGTCATCCAATGTCATTAGTTGGTAAACCATTTCAATAGTATAGGTAGGACAATGATTTTTGTAGGATATATAAATGTTTATTTGCCGAATGTGAATTATGTGTAAAAAATCATAGTTCATGAATTTGGGAATTATAAGGATCTATTTAAGCGATTCGGACGTTACAATTGGAGGTCAATTTTTGATCTGGTATACCATCTTCCTCATGATAAAATGCAATCGAATAGATATTTAATTCATACAATTTCTTCGACAACAAAAATAACCTAGAAAATTAATCTACATTCAGAACTTGTAAATTAAAATTACTTGCGTAGTACACGAACAACGTATGTGACAACAATAATGGACTTATAATTATTAATTAAATGATATTTCTAGTGAATAATGTACGACCTAAACTGGAAATTGAACCCAGGTCATTTGGATTTTACGAGCCAAAGCTCTACTTAAAATTAAAAAAAAAATAAAAAATGATTACATACGTAAAGGCTGCTTAATGAGTAAAAATAATTTCAATATTTTTTCTAACAAGGTCATTAATTTTGTACAAAATTTTCAAAAAAAAGAGAATGAAAAAAAGTCATGTGATAAGTGTACGCCTTATGGTGGGAAGAGACTATAGATAAATCAGTTGGTAGAATATTGACGTTTAAAGACAAAGTTTCAATTCTCAGTCTAGGTTTTATAATTTTTCACTTGAAATATTATTTAATTATTAATACTCGCTGGTTTACATACGTATAAACGTTTAAATTAAAAATAATACAATTTATAATTATTAATATTAAACAATATTTTTAATTAGTGTATTTTTTGTAATGATAATGTTTGAAATTAGATTACATTACATTCCAATAGGTGGGTTAATGTCAGAAACTATTAGCGAATACTATACGTAAAATTTAGACAAAGGGATTTTTTAATTCAATGAAAATTGTTTTATTGTGCAGACCGCTGTCAAAGAGTACCTAGTTATTGAAATAAATGTTAAAACACATATGAAGTACTACCAATGATCATTGTGAATATTGAGTTTCCACAAATATTGGACGAAACCGCAACGAAGTTGGCTGTATTTGGAGAATCAAACCTGTTATTTTAGTGTTAAAATAAAAACATGCGAATGTGATTTAACATATTGGAAGTAAATACTCGATTACATACCAGAAAATCTGAACTAAATGTCATAGTAAAATTATTGGACTACAATAACTCAGTTATTATAACTATTCGATAAATGAAGGAAAATTTATCTTCAACATCAATTTAACATTGGGTTCATTGCGGGTTATTATTAGAGATGCCGTCGAGGTTCCTATAAATTTATGAATTTTATGTCCATATCCTGATTTCTGATACATCTCACTTTGGACGTATTTTTACTTGTTTGAGGTTAATACAAATACCGACAAATTTAAATTCTTATCAAAACAGAGTAAAATTATTCGTTTTGCAGTTTGAATGTTCTTGGGTACTGGAGGATCGTTCATATTATTGTTATAGTTTATTCCAACATTTGTCATATTTTTGTACATAATAATTTATAAAAGATGTTTCGACACTGTGAATCAATTCTAGTTATTAAGTGAAACAATAAAAAACGAGACGAACATGAAAAGTGCCAACATAGTTTAGTAACCTAGAACTATGTTAAGAGGTAAGTCTACATCTGCTAACTCAAAAAGAACCCAGGGCAACAGGTAGACCTGAACAAAAAATAAAGGACGGTAAAAAACTAACGATATATATAAACGTGATCAAAATATATATCCAAGTTAACAGACAAGGATAAAAGAAATATCCAACACAGAGTTGATCCGAAATCATAAATATGATAGCCAAGAAAATGGAGTTTAGTTGTCACTTTTATTATCTGTGATCAACTTATCCCCCTTTTGTTAAGAGTTTCCTGACTGAATATCAGAAAATATCACCTTGTGGCAAGTTAAATGGTGAAATTACAGTCACACTTATAGCACTCAAAAATACCGTAATTTCATTACCCAATTACTTAGTAAAATAACTATTGGTAATATTCTATAGTACAAAAAAGTGTAAACTAATTATATTTTGTAAATATTAATATTAAATTTGTTATTTTGTTTCACAACATGTGTGACCAAATAAATTACAGTAAATGAAATTACAATTATTATATTTAATCGTACAAACATTTACCTATATATATATATATATATATATATATATATATATATATATATATATATATAATTATATTACCTAATAATATATAATATAAATATTATATTATATTTAATATATTTTAATTTCATCTTATATCTAAATAATATATATATCATTAGTATTACTTGTCTTAAGCCATTATACTATATATATATATATATATATATATATATATATATATATATATATGATAGTTTGAATGTCATAAAGCCAAAGTCATTGGTTGATTGTAATGTAAAAAATAGGTTCAGTTGAATACTATTACAACACTATTACATATTATATTTTACAAACGACGTTACAACAATAATAATTTATGAATAACTTTAAAAATATTTGTATAATCATATATGACGGGTAAATGATCATTTACCTCATTTTGTCTATTGTAAGTACTGTGTCTGAATTTAACACCGGTATTGCAAGTAGTTTGATTACATATTACACCACTAACATTATCTATATGATCACAGAATTTTTATAATTTGTATATAAAAAATGTCGATGTTATTGAAACTTTAATGTAAAATTTGAAATTAATTATGTACAAATTACTTAATTACTTAATTTTACTACTTTGTGACCTATATTTTTAACTAGTTATGCAAGTATGAACATAATATTACCATTTATAAAAAAAAAGTCTTTTCACAATAAACAAAAAAAAATAATAAAAAGAGTTTTCTATTGATTGTTATAGAGTTTGTTAATTTTACAAAAACATTGACTTGACTTTTGAAACAAGTTTACAATTTAAATAGTTAAAACATATTTAAGTATTCATGCAGTTTTTATTACAAAATACAAGTAGTAAACCTATGACATGTGAATAACGTCTCAAAATATGTGTCATAAAAATGAACAAATAATGCTGACTCTCATAATTGTTGTTGTAATTCTATTTTGTAAACTCTATTCCCTACACTTTTCAATTACTTCGTAAAATTATAATCATTCCTTGCGGCTCCAACCTAAAGTCAAACCAACATAATATATGAGAATCACGTTTTAGTTTTCTGTAATTCACTGCATTCTTCGAAATCTAGTGTAATTACTATCACTGTTAAAATCGGGAAATTTATCATGGTAGTCTGCGACGTTGCAATTTCCATAAGGAGGATCACAATATGTTTAATTTCGTTGTTATATGTTCAAATCAAATTAGGTCATATTGATCTTATAAAGAACGCCACTTTTAACAATTAAACATTTTGCCGTCGTGGAATTTGTTATTTTATATTTAGTTTTTATTAGATTTAAATTGTTATGTATTTATAATCATCCTTAATACACAATAACATAATACAAATGTTTATTCTTAAGTTATTTTGTAATAATGTTCTGTTTTTTTTAGCATAAAAATAGTGTAATACATCGTAATATTATAATCCTAATATGGTTTATAAAGTAATTTGTAAATATTGTGTTATACATTATACCTGATAATATATTTAGTTATCTTAAGGTGTATGTTGGGAGGCTTCGTATTTTATGAGAAATTATAATGTGTATAATATTCTTTAAAATCTTTGATATATCTACTAACATAAAGGAAGAACACAATATTAAAGAGAGAAATTAAATGTATGTTAACTATGTCATAGAGAATTATTTCATTATTTTAGTAAAAAAATAATTGAAATTGTGTATTTTGACAAATCCATTTAGAACTAAACTTTTCAATAATAATTATATCAAAATAAAAGAACGTAATGATGTAACGTAATGCAAGTATCGTTACAGGTAACCCTTATTTAAGCATTTATTTCATCCTAAATAAATTAAGGGCAATTTTACCATGTAAAATAGTTAAAATTCACAAATGAGTAGAATAAGTAATATTATTATTAAATAATACGTTCAATTTATGAAAATTTAAAAAATGAATATGAAAAATTGTTTAAATTTTTAAATTGTTTAAAAAACATAAAAAATCAATACCTAACATAAGCAAATTTTAGCATACAAGTTGGCTACTTTCAAGAAAAAACTCTTTAAAACCTTGATCGTTTTAGTCACCCAGATATTGTAGGGGGGGACAAATCGCTCAAAGATAAAGAAATAAATGTACACACACCTCAAATACTTTACATAAATCCTTTTCCAAACACTCGCATTCTATATTGTAATGTGTAATCGTAATATATACCTCCGACTGTACAGTCACTTTTAGATTCATTTAGAGAAAGCTATAACAATCAAAAGTGACAAAGTTTCTTTAGAAATAGTAAAGCGAGAACTTAAAGTATCATATTATACTAGCATTACATATTATTGGTTGCACATCTGAAGTATTGTGAAATATTTCTTATGTAAACCACATTACTATTAAGGTTAATATTTTTTATTAGATTACCTATAAACATAAAATATGATTACATTTATCTCTATTATCATTATTTTTAGTACATAAAGCTTAATTTAAGGAAGTGATAAAATGTAAATATTAACAAAGTTATGACGTATTAAGGAAGGAAGCTTATCTGTGTAGCTCGACAGTTAGACATTACTCTGCTCCTTGTTAGGTCGAATTAAGATGTAATTTACTAACATGACTAGTTTCATAAAGTAGGAAATGCGTTATCTATGTATAAGGAATAATTGTAAAACTTCCATAATTTTCGAAATACAGAATACAATCTAAACAACAATCCTATTATGTGATAAGACCAAAAAACTTGGTAAATAATATTAATTAATTATTTTGTTTAAAACTTTTTTTTTTAATTTGTATAGTTTTATTATTAAACAAAGACCAGAGCACTGTGGTGACAATATATACAGATACACTTTCAAAAGTCCCTTACCACACTTGGGAATAAACAAAATAACAAAAAAACAAAAATTTTTGTCAAAAGTAAAATGTTTATTCCTATTAGACCCTTATAGCTATTACAACAACAAAGTTGTCATCTTCAGAGGGAATCTTAACAAAGACTAAATTAAAACTATTTACAACTAAAGTGACCAGTTTCTCTACCCCACTCCTCTGGTGCATTGACCTATCAACAATAGGGTTGACAGTTCAAACACCTGTACTGTTACCTGGAATGGGGAAGGCCCAATCCTCTAACAAACAAAGATGTTTTAGAATTTATAAAATAATCATCCCTAAACTAATTATCTAAACATATTAACTAAATAATAATAGTAGATACAATTTTTTTTTATTTTTTATTATTTATTTTTTTATTTTATTTTTTTTTTTTAAATACATGAATATAACTATTATCATAACATATTAAACAAAAATACGAATAATACACGCTATGTTACAAATTCTATTAACCTATTAAAATGAGATACAAATATTTACTTTTACAAGAATAAAAAAATTAAAATAAAAAAAAAAATTAATAATTTTTTAAAATTTTAAAAAAACCACTATGCTGAAAATACCATAACAAAAAAAAAATTGTATCTACTATTATTATTTAGTTAATATGTTTAGATAATTAGTTTAGGGATGATTATTTTGTAAATTCTAAAACATCTTTGTTTGTTAGAGGATTGGGCCTTCCCCATTCCAGGTAACAGTACAGGTGTTTGAACTGTCAACCCTATTGTTGATAGGTCAATGCACCAGAGGAGTGGGGTAGAGAAACTGGTCACTTTAGTTGTAAATAGTTTTAATTTAGTCTTTGTTAAGATTCCCTCTGAAGATGACAACTTTGTTGTTGTAATAGCTATAAGGGTCTAATAGGAATAAACATTTTACTTTTGACAAAAATTTTTGTTTTTTGTTATTTTGTTTATTCCCAAGTGTGGTAAGGGACTTTTGAAAGTGTATCTGTATAGTTTTATTATGTTTATAGTTTTGAATTATTTGTTTAAAAAATCTTACTTGATGCATTTTCAGTTTTCAAATATTAGATTAAAAATAATAATAAATATAAGTTCGACCAAAAGCAGTTTTATTTGACCTTCCGATTAATGTAGTAATTGCAGTTAAAACACACGAGATGTGACATTAATACAAATAGATGACAACAGCAACAGAACATCAACTGTTGTGACGTATTGGATTACAATCTAATCAAATTTACCAGTGTGGTTGATTAATTACTTCATCCATCAGAATAGAGTAAGTAGGTAATGAATTTATCAGTCTATACAACACTAACATTTACATAGTAATATTTAAAAACATATCTATTCTATGAATTGAGAAAATAATTCACATATCTCATCCACTGTCATTATTATTTTTCCGAACGATTTATTTTTACTATTATTATAAAGCAACAATTAAGAAAATCAATTCCACGTTTACTTTCAAAGACAGAACACCTTATTTTGATATCGTGTTTTATAAGATAAAATGTGCACACGTTCGAGTTACGTTGCAGAATATTGATGTTAAAATTTTAGGATACAGAAAATATTAAAAATACTGTTTCAGTATATTATACCAAAGTCCATGAGGTCCATTCAACCACTGTTTGTTTTATACGTGGGTAAAAACACTGCGTATATGTGGTTACTACTGATTTAAACAAATTTGTCCCCAACTGTTTTATTGACTTTAAGAAAGAACAAAAACAGAAATTAACATATTCTCAGGAGGACCACTCCAGTTGATAGTAGTGACACATAATTAAATTATAAAATGCATCACATAACTAATGGTGTTTTTAAGTAAGATGATTTCCTACCATCATCGAATTAGACGTGATGGTGGATCAAGTTATAGACACACAACCGCCATTAAACGATGTACCTTGGCTGATAAAACAATCATATTCAGGCAATTAATTGTAATCTTTGAAAGCACAATATGTTAGCACATTTATCATAGTTTATAAGCACAAATAAAAACATGGACAAAATAATTACTTGTAGCCATTTGTCAATAGTTTTTTTCAAAATAGCACGTATCATTAAACGTCCTTATGTTGCGAGAGGGAGACCAGACAGCTATAGCGTCCTTTTTAGTTCAATTCGTTATACGGACATTGACAAATCAGGATAGAAGAATGTGGCGAGTGTTATTGTACATTAAACGTCAACTTAACATCTGTAGTCCTTAATGAAGCAGGAAAAATATAAGAATAAATAAGGAACACTAACACTGCCCGGTACAGGTCCCAAGCATTTTATGTAATGGAAACGCTCTGACAATTTCAAAGAAGGGAAATTTGCCCCGAATAGTTTTCTTCCGGGATTTTTGAGGTGGTAAATGGTAATGGTCCACTATAAACACGATGGTGGTATAATTTTTAGTGTCACATAACTTTGCTTATGGAAACACTGGGTACTCCTTATTTCATACAATCAATAACTAAAAGAATAATTGTTAGTATGCATTTATTTATCAATTCAATTATTTAATGACTATATAATGGCTTAAGACAACAGGCAAGTAATACTAATATATATATATATATATATATACCTGTATATTATAATCTATAGTCAAAATAATTATATCAATAATATTCGTACCAGAATGATAAAGTTACTAACTACAAAAAATATATTTTTTATATGTTTATATTTTGTTTTGTTTTTCATCATGCTATCTCTCTTATTTATCTAATATATTATAACCTAAAAATCATGATAAGGAATATTGTTAACACTTTCAATGGGGTTATTCTGTTATCATGTATATTCAGGTACTACAATTTTATTAAAGAACCGTAGACTAATGTTATACATTCTTCTTCTGCACTATGAATATCGCCAATTTTTGGTAACTAAAATTTGTTAGTTTTAATAAAGCCCAAACATTTTAAAGAGAGTAATAACATTGTTTACATGATTTATTCAAATTATAATGTTAAACAAAGCCATGCAATATGTATAACTGTTCGTTGTTACCTCGTTTTTCTTCTTTTTTACATGTTTTAAAAATTAATCCAAATCTCAAAAGTCATAGCTAATGAGATACATTTCTGTTTTCCGTTAAACAACCACTAAAAAGTTTAAGAAATTACGTAATTATTTGGAATGACTTTTATGAAACATGTTTTTTTTATAATCAAATGAAATAAACAAGTTCTACTAACCGTAGGTTATTGGTGAAATTCCATTAAACAATAAAGGAAACAATTTGTTTACACGAATTTGGAATGTTAGAAATTAGGATATTAATCAATAAGTACTCGAGTTTAGTTTTAAGTGAATATTAAAATTAGATCTTAGTATATCACTACTTTTCCAACTCCTGTAAAAGTCGGGTATCCCCCCCCTTTCTCCGAAACCTAATGGGATTTTTCGCCAACATTTTTTGACTTGTGTTAGGTAGAAGTCTTCTATCTGCCTTGTTGGGTTTTAGTCTGTTAGCTGCCTTCGACAATACCGTACCTGGTGATTAATTAAGTCGGCACTGTTATCTGTAATGTATCTATAAAAGTACAAATTGTTCTATATTAAACGATCATATAATTAAACATTCAAATAAATAAATTAATAAAATTACAAAGCAATGCATAAAACAATATAATCTAACCTACACTTAGAAAAATAATTGTTCTAAACTAAAGTAAGTAAATATGAATTATATGTCTTAATTTTTTCCCCATCAATTATAAACAATTACGATAGCAGGTTTTATTAGAGATACGACTGAGTTAGATAATGTTTTCCCTATGTGTGTAGATTTTTCAAACAAAAATATTTTAATAAAATAAATACTTAGGTAGTTGGAAAACGGAAAGCTAATTATAACGAAACATTTTATACAAAACAAATTTTGCTGTAACTTTAATCTCATAATCTACCATTTTGATTATGATATTATTAAGTAGGATAACATCATTATTACTGGAAAATATAACAAGTTTAAATTAATTATTAAACACTGTACATTTCAGCCTACAGCATAACAGAGTAACAATTACAATATCATTATGTTTCATTTATAATCAGCACTAATGAGGTTATTACACCATGCAAATTTGAGGGATTTGAAGTGACTGAGGTCATTGAATATTAGTATGAGTAAATAGCACTTTATCTATAAGGAAATACATTCCTGCCTTAGCTCAGATTAACAGAGCAATTACCTGAATTATTTACAAATTGTTCTTGCTCTATGATCTGTTTTATGTTTCGATATAATCCATGTTATTTACTGATTCATGAACATTCATCGGTTTCCCAGAAGCGGCAAATTAAAAAAATATTTTAAATTGTTTGACTTCCATTTAATTTACAAGCTTGCTAAAAAAAAAACAACAAAAAAATCATTACTAGTGTGTTATGTTTAAAGTCCACTAATTCTGTCAATGTTAAACTTTAGAGTTTGAGATGTTTTTCTTTTCTTATATAAAACTTAAGATATTTAGATAAATTCAATTAATGGCTTACGACTTATAAGTGGAATCTAATATTTATACACATAAAAAAGTCTGAAAATACATTTTAACAACAATCATTTTTCACAACTGTAACAAGATAAGTGTATTATTGAACAATAACTGTTACGATTATATATTAAAATAGATAGAGTTAGAGATAATAAAATATTCAGGTTGTTGATGGTCATGAGTTAGTTTTCTTTATCACTATATATATATATATATATATATATATATATATATATATATATATATATATATATATATATATACCATGTGTCCACAAAGTCCCGCCCACCTCTTATTTTTATTATTATTGGAAATAGACAGACTTGCTTTGGGGAAAGTTTAGATAACCAAAGGAGGAGTTTTTGAAGTATCAAAATTTTCAACTCTTACCCCCAAAATAGGGTAGTTTGGGGATATGTCAAGAATTTTAAATAGCAACCCCTATTGAGTGATACCTCATTTTAAAGGCATTTTCAAAATAAGAATAATGGCGCACATCAGAGGTCCCTAAGTTCATCCTAACCAACATAGCAACCAATTGAATTGTGAATTTTGCCTTAATAATTAGACCGGAAATGTTACGAAATCTACAACAAGATTTTGAGTCCAGAATCTATTTCTGCCAAAAAGTAAATGGTAGCACTTTCAAGAACTTAATATGAGCTAAAAAACAAGTTAAGGCTCTTACCATCATTTTACCAACATAGAGCACTTTGTAATGTAATAAAAACAACCGGAGTTTGTAGGTTAACATTCACAATTCGATTGGTTGCTATGTTGGGTAAGGTGAACTTAGAGACCTATGGTTTGCGCCATTATTCTTATTTTGAAAAGATTTTTAAAATGAGGTATCACTCAATAGGGGAATTAGTGTAAATGATAAATTAAAAACCTTTATTTTTTTAAAAAAGATTTTAGAGGTTGAAATAATAAATTCAAACTTTTTTATATGTAGGTCACAACTATACCGCCGATAAGTAAAAATGGTGGAAAAGAGGTACAGTAATTTTAGCTATACCTTTGAAACAGCTAAAGGTTCTAATCTCCTGAATGAATACTTTAAATATTAAAAAACTAAATTGTAAAACGAAAATATAGTAGTTCTACAGTAATGTAAAATGAGTAAATTTATCTCCAGTTATGAATTATTCATGTCAAGCAATTTACACTTAGGCGAAAACAAATAGCACGTAAGACCCTGCCTAAAGCGACATGAGCCCGCCACAAGAAGTATTACAGCAATTCACTAAAGTGGTTTAAATTACTCAGTACGTACTTCACACTAGATGCGCTCTGTTGGCAAAATGTATAATGTCAGCAGAACAATTTATTTATTTATATAGTTTACCTCTGGGTAAACAAACAAATATAAAATGTTTGTTGTATTGTATTTTATCGTTTTATATTTATATTTTACTTAAATATAACCTTTGATTGCATACAAACTATATGTTCACATTGTTAAGAAAATGCATTATAAAATAGTTGACATTTTATATTGTTATTACCATATATCAATCAAATTAGAGAAAAATAATATAAGTAGTTTATAATAAATAGGTAATTAACTGTTTATTTTAAGTGTTGCATTTTTGAAAGCTAAAGAATATTATGTATAAGCTTTTCCTAATTTTTTATATTATTTTAAAATTGAATTAATCTAATGTTGCTAATTAATGTAATTTTAAACTTCAAATATCAACATTAAAATATGCACTTTTGATTGATGTTCTGTCGACATTAAATGCAAAATTTATATCTGGTTGACAATGCTTAACCAGTAAATATTTGTAGTTCAAAAACAATTAAACATATAAGGAAAAAATTATCTTCCTCGTGTATTATAGAAAATTAAGCCTATATTACATTATTAGTTGTTAAATAATACTCACTTGTAAATTTCACAAAACACAAATATATATGTAACAGCTGTTTTGCAGTTAAGCATAATCAGACAAATAAAAAATGAAAACCCTCCTGTACGGATACTGTTATAACAGCTAATTCTAAACATCCCATTAACCATAAACGTGCAGCCTTTCATAGCATGAACACACTAATGTAAAATACATTTAAGTACCACAAAGTTTTATCTTCTTAAAGATTTAAACTGTTTATTTTACAAAAAAATGCCACGCAAATTTTCTATTTATTACTATTTATTTTACAATAAATAATGATTAAAATTTAACGTTTTTTCATATTCATAATTTTCAAAAAGAGTTTTTTCTAAGTTTCTTAATATTATATTACAGATATCATTATACTGAAAGTTTTACTAGGAAAGATGAAATAGAGTATGAGTTTTGGGAACCTCGTTGTCACAATTTTATTTTTCCATTAAGTGTAAGTTTTTCTAAGATGTAATAATTAGCCATTATTTATATCATGCGGCCGCTTCGTTCTCTATCCAGACACTGGATACATCTTGAAACATGTATTTTTAACTTAGAATATATTATTTTAATGTTTACTAATTCCCTTGTGGGGTGGCTATTTCATCTGAGCACAACACACACACACATACACACACACACACACACACACACACACACACACACACACACACACACACACACACACACACACACACACACACACACACACACACACACACACACACACACACACACACTGCAACGGTTTAATTGAACCGTCTGCAAGGAGCAATTTTGGAAAATAGCCAAATTCCAAAATTTCAATTAAATCAAGTAATAATTGTAGAAATGACAAAAACATTTCTAAATCTCATTAAAACACATGTAAAGTTAAAGGGAATATGTAGGTTAGCCAAGCCAAGGTCACGCGCCTTGACAGGAAATGTCAAGCTTTCCGGATTGAACAGGAATACTTCCATATATTCCTATGCAATAAAATCAAAATCCGAAAACTTAAAATAAAATGATATAATCGTGTAGAGCTAGGAAAACCTAATAATAAGTAATTAGAAAATAAACTCGTCAAATTAATAATAAAAAAGTTATAGCCATAATAAAACGTCATAAAACATAAAAAACCCTTAAAATGAAGAAATTCCAAAGTCTAATAATAACAATACATAACTATAATATAAACTAGACTCGAAATCAAAATTTAATAAAAGACCATAAAGTAATAAAATAATAAATAACCAAACATGCAGAAAGTACCGTAACTTGTGAAACCCAGAAGCGAGGAAGAAGAGGAAAGCAGTTTTGGGACTTTCAGCATCAGAGGAACAACTTACAAAAAGAAGATTTCGAAAATTTCCAAAATTGGAAAAACTAAAATTAGAAAAACTACGAAATTTTCAAATCCCCATAAAAATAAAAATATACGTCGTATCGCGGAAAATGAAGATGGAAAATCATCAGGAAGAGAAGGGCTTCAAAATGAAATCACCCAGAAGAAGATCGAGCGAAGCGAACAGGATATATGAAGAAAAGAAGAATTCGCAAGTAAAAACTTATGAATTTCAGGAATCAACGTGTCATGAAGGTCGCGCGCAAGCTAGGCAGTCGACGCATGGAGAGGGAAAGATACCAACCCCAACACAAATCCACCATAAGAAATTAAAGTAATAATAACTAATAATAATAGAAATAGATAATTTAAAATGGAAAAATTAGACAAACAATAGAAGAATAAGCCAAGGAAAGTTCATCGTAGTGCATATAAATAAATAAATCTAATTAAATTGTGAAATAAAACAGTAACAATAATCAATGAAGGTTGGCCACACTGAAAGGCCTAAACTTCGACGAGTTAACTTTCTTCAAGTTAATTCGACAGTCTCGTTTAGTACCAGCTCCAGGGAAGTCTTCTAGTAGCAGCTCCAGGAAAGATCACCAACTTTACTCAAGTCTGAACAGGAAATCGTCGTGAAAATATATTGTCAACGCTCTGTACTTCGCCAGGTTAATAACGGTGCCCACAGAAAGGATCGGCCTTGCAGGAGACAACGTGACATCCTACAACAGCTTAGTATAAGAGATCTTCACTACGGACTCCGGCAAACATTCTTCTAGAACTTGTCGTCATCAACAGATTCATCGGGAACTGGACTTCGGGATATTCTAGACAACTCTAAGAAACCATCTCCAAGATCCTCTAACATTCTCAGAATCAGGACGAGCGGACTTGTGCACTTCACAAAAACAAGGTACTGCATAAATCAAGCTTTTTTAATAAATAAAATATTTTTTAATAAACTTGAAATTACGTCCAAAATTATTAAACTCAATAAAGTTAACTAATAACATTTTAAAGACAAAGGAAAGTCAAAATAAAGCCAATTTTAAATTCATTCAAATAAAGAGATATAAAATACAATAAAATTCGAGTCAAATAATAAAGCAATCAAGTAACAGATTGGAAATAAATAAATAATAGGATTCATATATATATGTGTATTAGAATAAGAATATAATTTGTTAGTTTTAGTTAATGTAAAAATTGTTTAGTATAGTAGATTTTCAGTTTGTTAAAGAAGAAAGCATTTAATATAAATTGTCAGAAAAGGCGACATTAATTGTTGTAAGTGATTCGAAAGAAATCCATTGTTTCTCATAGTAAAAATTAAATTGTAGACTTTTAAATAAATTTGTTAAATTTCACTGTCTAATATTTTAATTGAAACTAACCTATTCAAAGAAACTCATTAAATAAGAAAGAAGAAGAAGTAAGTGCTCACCACTAAAAAGTTAAATTCAAAAAAGAGCAAATTTTGTTTTAATGAATTAAATAGCTCCAAAGGGCACACCCTTTGAAAAAGAGTCTGGAGTTTTAAGAAAGGTAAGCTAGTATAAGAAGTGAATATATTAATATAGTAAAATTTCATATGTTAGCATAAGTTGATTAAATTAAATTATTCTTGTGTGACATAAGAATCAAGAGCCTTATCGAAACTATAAACTGCGAGAGAATCACTCTATATCGCGTAGGGTTGTAGTGGTAGGGTCTTGCGGCGTAAAAGGTCCCCAGTCCGTCTGCGGCAGCCGGGGGATGCGTTGCAACACACACACACACACACACACACACACACACACACACACACACACACACACACACACACACACACACACACACGCGCGCGCGCGCGAACAAATGCAACACAAATACATTTATTTTAACTTATTATTATTTATTAAAGGTTAGATACTTGTATAGGACAAATACTTCAAATAAAATGTGTTAAATTTTATCTAAGGCATGATTACCTTTTATAATGTTTGTGAAAGGAGATATTATTTAAATGTACCACAAACAGTTAATTGTGAGTAAAATTCCTAAATTCTCAAGTTCTCTTAGGAAATGTATCTACTATATTGTTTTCCAAGCTAATCTTGTCAAATAAAATATATAGGCTAAGGACTAACAATAATATGCTGGTTTTTAACTTTGCATAATCCATTAATGATAACTTTCAGTACTTAATATCATTTCCCTTCGTATTTTGCGTTTGTTCCTCATATTTTTGCGTGTTTAAAATATTTTATTTATAATATATATTTAAAAAAAAATTTAATGCTTCATTCTCTTAAAATGAAAATATGTAGGCTAATTTTACATAATATGTCCCCGCTTCTAGACTGCTTTTTTTTCTAAATTTATTTTATTATTATTATATTTTTTTAATTGTGTGTGAATATTTGTATATTAAAAGTGTTATAAATATTGCTAACCATTTTATTTTTATGGGTTATATTTTGTTTTGAGGTTTTTTCCAATAAAGTTTAAAATAAGAGGAAAGCATTAATCACGTTTTGTGCAACATTATTTGTTTGAAATATTACTGCCATTTTATGCTAGTTAGAATCTTTGATACACGTGTGCAGTGTGGAATGGTTTGTATTCTACAATACTACAATAGACCTTTGTGTGAAATTATTGATGGGCTGAACCAGTATAAGACAATTAATTGCTGTTTTTGACCTGAATGACACCATCGATTTTCTCTGTGTTAAAACGCAAAACCCCGCCTATTTTAGTGATGAATATTACACAATAAAACCATTATAAATCAATAAATTTAGAAATGCTTTAAATAACTCGTTAAACAAATTCGGTGTCATCATCAACGAATTTAAAAGATTTATATTTACTCATCAAACGACGTAATATACAGACCTTATATCCTTAATAAGATTTACCTTACAAAGAACTATGTCATTTGTGAACTATAGAACCATGTCAGACGAATAACATCGAAACATGTGTTCTTTTTAGGTTATTGTATCAGTAATATAATATTTTATTAGTCGTAACATTATATTTATAATACAAATAAGAAACAAGGCATGTGTGTTTAAAGTTAGGTACTACAACGGAAAAACTCAGCTATTCTGTTGTTCTCTGACCTAGACTGTGCGCCTTCCCCTCTTTAAGTAACGAACTTACCTCAAACTTTGTAATATTTATTACAGGCTTTGTTTTCGAGAGTATTCAGTGGTTTTTGATAGTTCACTGGAAGTATAAGCTTTTTCAGTTTTCACCTGTACCTCTTAATCACTTCAACAGTTCAGGTTGGGCCTAAACTATGGGTAGCCCCTTTTTTTAACGATGCCAGTAATTATTATTAATTTTTCCTTAGTTTAGGGAGCTCACGATGAAATTTTATCTTTTTTATTACTTACCTTAAGAGCGAATTCTTTGGAAAGTTCCTCGATCACAATCTATAAGTCACTTAGAAGTCCTTGTTAACTAGTGTGTATATTATTAACATAATTACAAGCACAATTCTAATTAATAAAATTAATTTATGTATATCATTTTTTGCAACAAATTAAATTTTCATTGATAATAAAACCCACTTATTTTTTAATCAACTTTTCCACAAAATTATTTTATTTTATAAATTCATCTTCTATATAAGTATAAAAGAAATAAATTCATGAAATTAAGAGCAAGTTGGCAGTTTACCAAAATTACAAACAATTAAAAATTCTTGATTACTTATTTCTTTCTAATTTGGAATTAGACTTTTCAACATTTTTTCCCCTAAAAAATCAAATTTCCACACACATTAAATACTTAATAAAAATAACATATAAATTTATTCACTACAAAAAAAAAAAATATATGATTGCCCGAATAACTATTAAAGGATTTGAAATTATGTTTTATTGCACTTAGTTGGAAATTACTCATTTATCAAATGTTATAAAAATTTCAAACCTTTACCGACGGGATGACTGCCCTGGAATTTTCTGGTCGTGGAGTAGATCTGCGTTGTAATTTGCTATCAGCTTCAGTCCATTGGTACAGCTAGGTCTAGTCCAATTTGGCAGTCTGGTTTTATCGCCAATTTACATGTGACGTAAATATCTCCTACTATTTGACTCTATACTTAATTGATTCTACCATTAATTTTACTTTAATACTGACTTCACTAAATTAAATCAAGAATCTGATGCAAACTGCCGTGAAGTAAGGCGATCTTCATCTTTGAAAAAATATTACAAGAGAGCCCTCCGAAAGGATTGGCAGCTCTATTTATAGCAGAAATACATCGTATTCCCATGCCAATTTTCTTCCCTTCTTAGCGAGATACCATATTTTCTTGTCTTCTTTATTATTACGTTTATTTAATTTTTTTTTCTTCCTCTGTTGTACTATTTATTTTCAATCTTAGCATAATAATTTTTTCTTCTAAGCCCTTTTTAATTACTTTTTGCATTATTTGTTTATATATTTTTAACTGTTTCAGTCAGTTGACTCCGCCCCTCGCAACGTAAAGGTGTCACCCACTTTCTGGTCTCCTGCAATATTAAACTAGCACTCAGTTTAAATACTTTTGTTTTATTTTAAACTTGAATAACTTACTAATTTTCTATAATTTTTAATTTACGATTCTTGCATCTTGTAGGTCTTGACCGTGGCTTTCCTGAGGATCTCGATTTGTGATTCAAGGTGTTTCCATTCTTCTGATATCGTTGATACTAATTTGTATAAGTTTCGAAGCCGAAAGGAAAAACTGTTCTATTTTCTTATCTGTTAATTTTCACACTTTTCTATTTCCACGCATTGTACTAATTACTTTATTTATTTTTCTTTTGTCTTACTTTTATTTACTTTTATAAGTACCGCATTTCTGCTAACTTCTTAATTAATTATTTTTCACGACTTTTTTTCAAAAATAACGTTTTCTTATATTTCCATGTAGTTTACGTAAATCTAGATTTTTTGATTTTGACCAATTTTGAACATTTTCCTCATTCTTACTTTGTCTTAAACCCTCCACACGTCAACCGGCACGATACGACCCATCCGTCTTTGCAATAATTCATATTATCGACGTATTTTGAAGGCCTAGTCTAGCGTACATGTGCTTTTGGAATTTTTTAGTTTCAAGAAGCCATTTATTTATTATAATATGTATATACATAATATATAAATGTATATACAACTTACAATAAATGTGTCAATGTTTGTAGAGTGTATTTATTAGAGTGATATTTCATATTATTGGTTTTTTCACAGCCCTAGCCTAGCCTAATCTCAACGTCTAGGCTATTGTGAAGGTAGATTTTTATCAAATTTTTTATTTATAAGTTGTTTATACAAGTTGTAATAAATGTGTTATTATTCGTAGACTTTGTTTTCGCATTGATTTATCATATTATCGATATTTTTTCTTAAATATTTTTTTATATGGTTTATATACCTATTTCCGTGGAATTTTGCCCCGGTTACAGGGTATATTTGTTGATTCCGTACATAATAATTACAAACATTTTCCATCTAAAATTTTTTGCATTACACACATAAAATCTATGTATCTTTGTGAGAACATAGGTATTAAAAACTTGGGTATTGAATAATAATTATATTTTTTGTGAATTTTTGAATATAGTTACCAAATATTCACTTTTTACGTAAAAATGATCCACGTCTAATGAAAATTTTATAAATTGATTTTTCTTTCTAGCAACTTTTATCCACAAATATATTAGAAATCTGTAGTAATACTTGAATAAATTCAAAAAGAATAATAATAATAAAAAAAAAAAAAGTATGGTGTACATTACCATTTGTGTGAAATTCTTGCCTATGTTACTTTCCGATTTTTGGCTATTATACATAGTAACTCTAAAGTTTTTAAATCTCTTTTTTTCCACTACACAGCTACATTCAATGCACCTTTCTGAATATAATGATATATAGAAGTTGTGTATAAAATAAATATTACTATTTTTGGTAAATTTTTGAAAAAAAAGTATAAATTTACCTTTTTTCGATTACTTTTGAAAATGTAACAAATTTATTTATTTATTTTCTAAATATATTCACAAATATATTACAAATCTCTAGTAATACTTGAAAAAATTCAAAAAAATCTATTTGTATGGTGTACATTACCATTTCTGTGAAATAATTCCCTCTGTTACTTTCTGATTTTTTGTTTTTTTTATATAATAACTCGAAATATTTTACGTCTAACATTTTTTTTTCACTACACACCTAAATTCTATGCACCTTTCTGAATATAATGATTTATAGAAATTGTCTATAAAATATATTTTACTATTTGGTAAATTTGTGAAAAAAATGATCATTTTACCTTTTTTCGTAAAATATTTTTTTTAATTTAAAAAAATTTAACCAATTTATTTATTTTTTTTTTCTAAATATACTCACAAATTTTACACAAAACTTTTTTATATCTTAGAAAAAGGTGGTAAGCTATTAATTTAGGATGATACAGGTTATTCTGGAAAATGATAACTTCATTTATTGACATAATTATAACATACTTACTCCAAAACCGTTTAAAAAAAAATAAATAATACATACCGTAGAGGAATTCTATGTATCTTTCTGAGAAAAATGATGTCTTATAAGTTAGGTTTTGTATAAAAATAATATTTTAAATAATTTTTAAACAAATGAAGAAAATTAACATTGACAGTTAGAGGGTTAACTCTAATTACGTCAATTACTATGGAATTATAGTATTAGATATGAATTTCGTACAACTTGTACTGTAACTCCATATTCTTAAAACCGTATATTTAATATTTACAAAATTCATCAAAGTACTACTCTTCGTTTCAACGGGTTCGCGAAGCGTGACATCATAATCCATGTCTACAAACTCGTACAAAACAATAAAGCTTGCTCCTACTGTACAAAATCCTTGCATGTTAATAAACTGTATTATAATTTTCCCCATATTTGTCAAATACAGTTCTATATACACCGATATTTCCGTTGTACTACATACATGTGCTAATGATATCCTACTAGCCTATTCTAAGACACTCAGAATTCCTGTGCTTCAGATACAGATTAAATCAGTAAAAGCCTCTCTTGGGGTTTCATTTACTTGCCCTATATACAGTGGTGTCATTACACTACAAATATTTGCCTTTGAATATTTCATTGTACAAGGAAAACTGTTTTAATGAAATCATTCTCTATTTACACATATTTTAAAATAAAAAGTGTTTTCAGTAGTAGGCTACCCTTTATGTAAAAATACTACTACGGTTATCTTGCATTCTATCCGTATCCCTATTGTGTTCTATTATTTAAATAAATACAACTAAAAAATAAATTAATATTAAATGTTATATAAAATATACAGAAACTTACTCTAGAGTCCTGTTTTTTTTTTTTTTTTTTTTTTTTTTTTTTTTTATGCTTCTTAGTGAAAATCCATTAGAACTATTAGAACTATTAGAACGCTTTTATAACAAAGGTTTACACGATTTCGGAAAAAATTGAAGAAACTTATGTAAGGAATTCTAAACAATATATTTTTTTCCCCCTTAAAACTATATAATAAAAATAAAATATTAACGATATAATTTTAGAGCATTTAGTTATGAACAACCAAACCCAATGACTTTTCCCACAATTATTATATTTTTTATTTAATTTTTTATTAAATTTTATTAATGGTAGGTACAAAATGTTTGACATTAGAAAAAAAATAGATTTTCTTTTTTTTACATTACTAATATCTAAGTATTATAACATACAAACCTATAAAATATTCCTAAATATTGTACTCAGACTGTAGTTTTGCACATATGTAGAGGAAATGAAAGACTCGTTCTGTAACGAGCTAGGGGCTATTGTTTAATTATTTGTGTTCTATGATGTCCAAAAAATGTGATCTTTGGAATGATGTCCGTCTTTCCTCACCTTCATGAGGATACACAGTAACAGCCACATACGTTACAAACACAAGTTTGTTTTGACTATTTATAAATTAAATCTACCACTGAAATGTTGAATTTTTTTAACATTTATTTCATTTCCAGTTGTTTTTACGATCGTGTGTGTGTGTGTGTGTGTGTGTGAGAGAGAGAGAGAGAGAGAGAGAGAGAGAGAGAGAGAGAGAGAGAGAGAGAGAGAGAGAGAGAGAGAGAGAGAGAGAGAGAGAGAGAGAGAGAGAGAGAGAGAGAGAGAGAGAGAGAGAGAGAGAGAGAGAGAGAGAGAGAGAGAGAGAGAGAGAGAGAGAGAGAGAGAGAGAGAGCGAGAGGATTCTAGCAGAATAAACTAGATAAAATTGTTTACATTTTGAAGTTTCTTGCATGTAATAGTTTCACACACAGAATGTAATGCTACCCCATCAGGTTTGTCAATTTTGGGTGTATTAAGGAAAAAAATACAGTTTTCATATCAAAAAAGACACTACATATTGAGGAATTTTAAAATGTTGTACTTCTTGTTTAATTCGTCACATCGATTGAACAATGTATTATTTTTAATATATTTATATATTTAACGTAATAAATAAATAATCATATATTATAATATTTCAAGAAATAAGCCTATTATATTATATACGTGAAGTTTGATAGTATAGGTGCACAAAATTGTAAACAGCTATAAGAGATGTCTTTCTAATCAATTGTTTTATAATCTGTGACTGCACTATTGTAAAATATTAAAAAAATATACGTCAAATATTAAATATATTTTAAAGTGAATCGTGTACATTACAAAAACTTAAATCACTTTTGTAATTTATAATCTTGGTGATTGCTAGGTAAGTACTATAAACATTACGTCTATTATATTCGTAAACAATACATTGTTTTTTTGTAATTGTTCACTTTAAATGCATATATAACAAAGATGTGTATTAGATTTATTTTAAATTATTTCTTGTTCGCCTAAAGTTTATGTTGTACAAAATTTAACAATTTATATCACAGGAAAAAAAAACAAATCGTTTACTGATTTGACTCAACCTAGATACTAAAAAATATAATACCATTGGATATTTAAGGGGTTACATATTCTGTTATTCTGAAATTGATTTTACTGTTATGAAACAGTTGGGAATAGTTCATAACCATTTTGCACTCACCAGATCTAACCGTAATTTGTTTTTGTTGTTAAATTTACTGTTGAGCTTGAATTTGAGAAAATTTATATTTTATTAATCTCTGTTTATACAACTAAACTAGAATGACACTCCTGTTTCTGTGTCATTATATTGTTGTTGTCGTTGTTGTTGTTCACTCTGTATAGTTCTCTTCCCTGGAGGACAACAGAATTTGTGTATGTTTATTAAATTAACCGTTTTAAGTATCGTTACTCCCTATAGGAAGGTAAAGGATATGGTATTGATATTACATGTGTCCAAATATATTAATGTATGGGCTTGGTGTCCCCGAAATAATTAATATCAGTTCATAGATTAATCAATATTATCCACTACTATAATCAGTAATTAATTAAACATTCCAATTTCTTCAACAACATAAAGCAAAATGAAGTTGAACTTTAACAATTATCTAAATGCGCCACAAGTTTTCTAATACATAAACTTATTGTTTTAGTTTCTAAGTAACACAGCAAACCAATAAAACAAATTTAAGTGAAATAAAAACAATGACAGACTTTATTTCATACTCAAAGTTTCATTGTGAGCTTGTACAATAACCGATATTAAATAATAATTCGAAATTTGGTTATTATTTATATATCCAGATTCTGTGTTCTCTGGTGAAAAAGTGTAACAAAACTACACTTCTTAGAACAAATAATAAGCTATATTTTACTAATTCCTTGCCTAAAACTTGACCTCTATTACATTTAATCTTAACTTTTAACTAACCAGGAAATTGCCAAAGTCAATTTACAGGAGAGTAAATTGTTCCGCGCTACATCTGCAGTTCTCGTAATCTTAGAAAGCCATTTATAACAGGAAATTACCTGAACTTGGATTTCAAAATAATGTTATTTAGTTCAGTTTGATAATATTGAGGAAGTGATTGGAATTCATGTCCGAGTTTACAAGTGCCTCTCACTTCTGTGTTTCAGGTTATTTAATAAAATAATCTGATTACAAACAATACACACCCTCCTAGACAGAAATACACACAATTAAACCTCAGACAATCAAAAAATGTCAGTCACAGCATAACCGAAATAACTATGTTGAAAAGTAATAATTGTTTACATTGGTAATTCAATCTATGGGACATTAAGACAGCTCTACGATGATTATAGAGGATTATTGTGATATATATTTAATTAAAACTTTTTTAATAAAAGTCAATACAACTTTTGCAGAAAGAAAAAAAAAAAAAAAATATATATATATATTTAAACATATTACAATAAGTTACTAAGAAATTTGATTACATTTTTAGAATCGACGGTTTACATAGTTATATTATTTGTAGGTTATGGTTTTAATTATCAAAAGCATTATTTAAAAAAAAAGTTTTCTTAGTCTATGATAGTTTAAATAAAAAATACATATAGGTATTTTTAAATTCAAACAAACAAATATATGTCGTACAATATAATATACTTGTATTTAAATTTGATTTAATGTCAATAAAAACTATAGAATGTACATAAATAGAAACACGTAACTTATTGATTTCATAATTAATAGGTTTTATATTTTCAATTCATGTAATGTTTTATTTTACTTTAGAGTACAAGGAATTATTTTCAACCACTTGTGTCTAACTTTACGTAACGAAAAGATAAAATTTATCGTTTCCCGACATTTTTAATACTCATTGACAACATTTTTTTAAACAACCAGTCAAGAAAAGATTCTAGTTAGTTTTGGATAAATATTTTGTTAGGTTTTAGTAAGTACCTCGTATATGGATGATTCACTGTTTTCTTTGTATTCAGTTACTTCGGTAATACTTAACGTTATAACACTAGAACCAGCATGTCTCAAACACATAACAAAACGTTCAAAAGCAGCGAAATGCACTTTAACTACGAACATTTTAGCTATTGATTAGTGCCACGATTTATAGAACAGATATTTTATGGAGTAATGCTACGTGCAAGCTGTAACTTCAAAAGGTTACCATAGTGACCTCAATCAACGCGAATGCTTCACTATAACATGAACCGATTCGTTGCTCATATATCAATAAAATGTATACAAATTTTGTGCTAGATAAAGCAACGTGTTATAGTTGGTTGGAGTCAAATTAAAAATATAATATATGGATTGCGGTTCCCCGAAAAAATATAATTACGGAAACGTGCTTAACCATTCCCAACGAGGTCTAAATTTCCATCACTCCCCTAGACCAACAATTACTCTAGGTAACTAGCTCGTAATGAGTTAATAAACTAATTGGGATAACTTATTTTCAAATTTTAAAATGTAACCGCACACAACTCAGTTTCAAATATGTATGATCGAGTCTATAGGCCTATCAGTAACTCATCCATTTGAAGATATATTTTCCACGGTGGTGCTAATTATTTCGGTCTTCCGATATCAGAAAAACCGTTATCCTAAACGTAACGTGGAATAAGGATTTAGAAAGCAAACACCACAAAAAAACTGAAATAATTGAAGTAAATAGGCAGGCCCATTTGAGTGGTTCCGCACTCCATAATCGACAGAGAACGCTTTGTGTCATCAGCTCAAGCTACTGATAACATTACGCTTTATTGTTCACTGCCATATCAATTGCCGTAATGTTGGCAACTGGCTATTATTCGTGGAACCAAGATTGCACTGGCAACACATGGCCGTGACCGAAGATAGACGCAAACCGAAATGCCAAACTCGATGATTCGTGGTTACTATTCTTCAAAACGCGTCAAAGTACTTAAATTCATCTTGGTAAATATATTTTCCAATAAATGAATGATCCAATCTAAATTAAGTGTCCCTTCTTTTCTTCTTTCAATACACGGACACAGTCAAAAACTCTTTACAAAATCTGAAAATTCTAAAACTTCATTCGTGTATGATATATTTAATTGGAGTATTTAACCCAAGAGTATTGAAAATAGCAGTAATTTATGATATCTTTTTTTGACTAGAGGTTTTTCAAGTTTATATAAACACCGTTCTTCACGATGTATCCAAATCTTGAAAAGATAAAACTTATGCATTTTGGCATACCGCAGAGTTGTGTAGCACATATAGTCCCATTGAAAATTGTCTTAAATTCTATTATTTATTATCCTCACCTAGAAGCCTGTACTTGTTAGAAAGTTAGGATCTTGATGTAGTGAGATACTTTGATCATTGTAGAAATAAATTTAAAATGTAAACCCAGTGTATGGTCAACTTTATTTTTTATATGTTATTTTTAATAGCTTTTGATGTGCGCTAATGGTAATGTCGCTGGTTTCTAAATTGGATAATGTATTTAAGTCCATAAAAGTCTAGAAATCCATCGGTCTTCACAAAAGTCTCGATGTTTCCTATCAAATTTCTGTTATCAATAATTACGAAACATAAAATTAATACTCAATTGTCTGTGAATCCCACCCAGTGCTGCCATTCAAAAGAATAACCTGTGTGATATCTTATTTATATTTTATCTCCACTATCTTATTGTACTGGCTGATTTATTCTATTATTAAATTGAATTCTAAACTGTTCTAGCTATTAAAAACACAAAATTCTTTATCTGTCAACGGTTTTATCACTTCCATCCAACATTATATTTATTCTACAAATTTAGAAGTATTGGATGACAATCTTGATGTTTATGACAACGTAATCATAAAATAATTATTTTAGTATGAACCAAAATAAATTAATAGATAAAAAAACATTACCAAAACTTTTCAAATCATAGACAGCAAATATATGTTACAAACATGTAAGTTCGAAGCGTTTACTGTAACTCAGCAACTCAACGAAATCAAGCTTCTATAAAATATTGAGATAATTATAAGTACGCAAAAAAAAAAAAAAAAAAAAAAAACATAACCAAATAGTTTTTAAAGGCAATTTTAATTTTATACTGAAATTATTATACGAAATAAATATAATGCAATGCTAATATGGCAGGTAGCTTATAAAAATAAATATTCTCACGTGAAATAACGGTCTCTTCTAAAATAAATAATTTAAATTGTATAGACAATTTTATTCGAAGGGGTGTATAAAACGTTATATATACAATAAACCCACCTGTTTATGTCCATCTTGACCAGACTAACGTATATTCCTACAGCTCGCTCAGGTCCTACACACTTTAATCCCGACCCCGGTTTAGCTAGTTTGTCCGCCTTTTCCTTTCCCCTCAACTCGCTTATCGCACGACACCCAGTGCAATGTTAAACAGTTTTCCTTGGATAAAGCATTCAGGATATCTAGGCATTCCTATACCAGACAAGATTTTCACGTATTGCCTGCAAGTGCATTATTTACGGTCATTTTTATCCATAGTCTCGACCGGAACTACTGTGGAATAAAGTCCCAAGTGAAACGAATGTTTAAAACTATGCCTCAGCTAATATACCCTGGCAACAATACCTGCCGCAGTTTTTAAACCATTGGTGTAACACACCAGGTTTCCTGTATTTCGTAGACTAGATTTTTGTCCCTATGGGTCATCTTAACTTTAGGCTGTAGGCTGACGCCTGTAGGCGGCGTTCATGCTTCCGCCATTAACAAAAGGTCAATGGGTGGAGGCGAATGTAATATGTTAGTTTTATAGGTTGGTGTACTGAGGTTGTCTTCGGTAGTGGATATATATATATATTCTATACTCTGACCCAACCCACCACAATATCGCCCATTACCACATCATAAGTCGTTTAATAGCATTATAGATGTATAATATTATTGCTGTTCTTAGTCCCCATGTTCTGCCAACTGCCTTTTTTGCTGCCATTAACAATTCTTTAGTGCACATCAACTAAGAATTAAAGGTTAGTTGGTGTAAATTACCATTACTAGATATTTCAAATCGTCCACTGTTGGATGATATTTTACCAGATAGTTTATAATCACTGAAATCCGTAGTGCTCTTGTTCTTCTTTCACTGTTCTTCATTCTTGTAAATGGGACCAATGTCGTCTTCTTAGGGTTATCGCTGAGGGTTTTAATTGCTACATCATCCCTCTACTGAAGATACAGAGCTATCTTCATTAGACCTACCACTGTATTTCCGAACCTCCCTTGAATAATCACCACGACAATGCCCGCATATCCTTGTATGTTGTAACCCCCCTACTGAAAGTAGGTCCAGAAGTATGTCAACCACTAGGCACTACAGAAGGGAAAAGAGAACTACCCCCCCCCCCCCGTGGACAGCGTTTGATAACCTCATCCTCCAGTTCCTCTCCCAGTACTTTATCTAAAACTGTCCTCCAATTTAATAACCAATTTTCAAAATATATAATAATTATTTCAATTTATATTTAAGTCATTAACACTTATATTTAAATTACAGTTAATAATTATCCACTAATTTTAACAGCTCATAACTTTTAAATTATTTACTATACAGAATTCGCCATACACGTTTTCTTTTCATTACTATTTAATTTACAATAATTCATCATTAACTTTCAAATTTATTCGTTTCATTTTTTTTTTTTATTATTCATACTGTATTTAAAAAAAGAAGTTTTTTTAACATATTACAGATATATTTAAACAAAACGTTTTAGTGAGAAGGAAGGAATAAAGTCTAAGGTTGAGAAGTTTCTTGACACAATTTTATTTTTCTGTTACGTGTACATGTTTCTATGATGTAATAATTAGCCATCAGTTATATCAGGCGGGAATCCAGTCTTTCGTCCATAGGTCTACCAATAACAATAACCACATAAGTTGTGTATTTTACTTTTATGCGATTAAAGTTATATAACTTTCAAACAAACCAGTGAATGTCTATTAGTTACAATTCTGACTAATAATGAAACCTGTTCTATTGTTCCTATATCGTGTGATGCTATGTTCTATGATGCTATAGAGGATATGTTAATTGTAAATTATATATCAGTTTTTAAATCAAATGGGATTTATAACAAATATTGAAGTTCAATTCCAACACTATATAATAAATTTTTTGGCGAATATAAAACATATCGTATGTAGAACTCTATTAAATAGGATTATTAAAATACCAATTAAACACACCTATTAAAATAAAAAATCTCCAACACTCAATCATCAATTTGTCTTATAATATGAAAACACCGATGATTATAAATTATTGTGAAATATATAAAGGTTCAATATAATGGAATAAATCTATTTTATTTAATAATTCAGACAGAATTATAAGTAATGAATTTGTCCAAAATGTTTTAACGAAGGTCTTTTATTTAGAATAACATAATAAGTTATGATGAAACAAAGTATATAGTAAAATGTATACATTTTTGTGTTTCTTTTATAAAAGAATACATGATTCTCTATATGATAAAAAATTATCTACAAGATTGAAGAATGAGGAAGTGTTTGAGTCATGTAGTAAACATAAACATGAAATCCATCCTACGTTTATCTTTAAACACGCATACTCTTGACATATTTACACTACCTTGACTCATAAGTATCAGTAATTTTAATAGTTCTGTTGCTATGCAATAAAATAAAAGTACTGTTATATAGTGCGTGAATAACTGTTATTCACTGTTATTGGTAATGTCAAAATCCCCTCCACCTAAATCATAAGTAGAAGGAGTTGGCGAGCAAATCATGTATTTTGTTTTTAAATCAACAAACACAAATGGAACACTTTTGTCTTTCGTAATGTACAATATAAACAAATTTTCTACCTAATTAATTTAGGCTTAACAGCCACAGATATGTCTTCTTATATGTGTTATTCTCCCCTCGGATACGCCCTGGTGTCAGTTGCAACCGATGCGGTTTGCATTAAACTACGAAACTTTTCATTAGCATATAGACAAAGAAAAATATGGGGTGGATGATTTCATAATATCTTTCACTAAAGCGTTAATAATCTTTTTTAAATCTGTTTACGTGAAATGAAAAACAACCAACCACTGTTATACTATTATAGAAACCAGTTTATGAGTTATATGTTAAAGGGGTTTTATGACTATAATAATATTTATTTCCGTCTCTCACGTATTTTTGTTACACCGTTCTGGCCACAAATTGTTAATTAATATTTATATTTGTGTTCTTTGTAATATTTTCATATAAACAGTTAACACTTTACTTGCTTTTACAATATATAAAAAATAATCGAAAACACATATCTACTAACATTGTTTAAAAGGTAGATTGTACAGGTTTTTACCGATTTAACGTAGCTATGTTGTACTCCACGCATTACCAATAACTGCCGTTTTTAACCTACTTGGAAGATAGGGTGTCAGACTCAAATGAAATATATTTCAGTTGCAATGCCCTAGCTCTTAAAACGAAAATAAATAGTTCACTTTACTAGCTCTAGGAATGTGAAATCAGGAATTAACATGTGTAACATTATACAAGAGACCTAATTTAATAACAATTTGTGTGTACTAATTCCCTTGCGATATTCCAACTGTCATTGTAAATAACCTACAATTCTTTATGAATTGAGACCTTTTTTCATTTTTAATGTATCCTGTAATTTTCAAGAAAAATCTATGTATTATATACATACTTCAATATTTTCATTGTATCTACTTATAAACACTTGGATAAGTATTTATTTTCTACTGAAATAAAGGCCAGTATTTTTGTTTTTCAGAAACTTTCCTCTTTTTCTTCAAACAGGGTCAGTTGTAATTAGAAGGGCGAATTTCCTGAAATAAGATTTTTTTTAATGAAATGAGTAAATTGTATCTACTGTAGTTTATAAAATATATTCACTGCGTTTAGTTTGCGTATAAACAAAAATAACAAGTTTCTGCTGTACACTCACTATTAGTTCGTATCAACACTTATTTTAACCAATAAAAGTGATTTGACATACTAATATTTCAAGCTAACATATATAAATAAAATGATTTTACTGATTAATCAGGCGTCGAGATAAAATAATGTTTTCTGATAATAACGACATTGTTTGACGCGCGCACACACACGAAAACCAAACACACTTACTTATTAAGATAGTGAACACTGTTTACAAAACATTTCTGAACTTATGTGTTTTATTGTGTTTTTAAATTTATGTACTAGTAGTACATTTTTGTCCCACTGGTAATACCAAGGACCTCTTTCTAAGGATATATATGTATGTATGTATACAGAAATTCAATATTGAGCAAGTATATTACAGTACTAAATGTTATTCACCTGACATGTTTATATCACTGATAAGAATAATTTTCTCAAAAACTACGTGATGATTTGGATTAAAATTTGTAACACAGTTTAAATGACGTCTAATGAAGGTCATGTAGCTGAACTATCTTCTTTTACTTGAAAGAATTTAGCAGTGGCAATTATATTTTTTGATATCTTATGCTAACATATTACATATATCTTTTTATGAATATATATACAAACAATTATATTTCAGTTAAAATTTTAAAACAAGAAAAATATAAAGGAAATAATGACCCTCTAGGATAATTATATGTAGACGACTATAAATTTTAGAAATAAAAATATAATTGTAAATAAATACGGTTTTGTACCTTGCATTTAAGTTAAATATATAACATAATTATTTGAGCATGAAAAACTACGATACAAGTTTGTGATTGAAGAAAATTGTAAAACAAAAAGAATTTTCAAAAAATGTATTTGTAATATATTCTAGTATCATTCATCGTGAATGTATATGTATGAATTGATAAAATTATATTGGTAAAAGTAATATAAAATTGTAAAGTTATTGTTATATAAATTTTATTTTTTATAATTTGTACTGCTTTATAAGAGTTATGTTATTTATAATCGTGTTTAGGCAAGACATAATATCGTAGGTAGAGAGTATAAACCTCTTGTGTCACTCTTGTGATTTAGTAATAAAAAATAACTACACCTTGTTGTTTAATTGGCATGGAAAGAAAACTCAAAATATCATTTGTCTTACGGTAGCAAAGTTTTGAAATTGTATATAATTTCAAGAGCTATGTAACTATATAACTTTGTAATATGAAGTTGTCAACCATAGTGAATGATATTATTTTATGTAACATCTTTATAAAACGACATAGCGTTCATTTGCTATTTGGGAATATTCCTTCATTGTACGATTCTGTTGAAAATAATTTTAACTCATGTAATGTCAGACATTCATTAAACCCGAGTCATTCATTAAATATCAGACATTCATTATGGCCCGTTCATATATGCTTGTCAGTAAGATGTTAAGAGTGTATTTAGATGAAAAGAATTCTACGTTTATGAATACTTAAACAGTGAATCTGTGAATATTCATGTACATTTCATTTTCAAACATTTTTTTTTTAAAGCCATCATCTAATTCAACGGTATTTTAATTAGCAAAAATATCTAAACGATATTGTGTTTGAATAAATACTATTGTGTGATATTTTCGTAGAAGAGTTACATATTTATATTTTATAGTTTTAAAAGTTCTGATTATTTTTTTATTATTATTTAATATGTGAAATATGTGAATATAGAAGTATGTGAAATTCTATAATTTAAGAAAAAGAAAGATGATATTTTAATTTAAAACGATCAGATAGAATTTTTTCATAAATAACCCGTTGCTTCAACTTTTGTTTACGCCCTTTGACCATTGTCTCTCCTACAGCGTACCTAAAGTTTATATTGTATGTAGAGGATAGTTTTATTTCAAATAGTATTCCTTAGTCTGTGAATAATGCGAATTATGCGTCACTTATAGGGTAGAGTCTACTGCAATTTTTCGAAGTAAATTTAGCTGTGTACTAAGATGAAACACTATATTATGTGTTCATGATATTTCAATATGCACCCCCACAGAAAAAAATTAAATATAATTTCATTTTAGGCTACAAACCACAAGGAGAATTACTAGTAAAGTATTAATTTATATCTAATTTATACTCATAAATTAATTAATTAAACTCATTTTGCTTACATATAAGTAAAAGTATTTAATAAGGTAATGGGTTGCCATTGAAGATTAGAAACACAACTATTATAATCTTACTCAGTTTTTTACTAGTCTTTGCTTTGGTTAATATTGTATATCACTTGATATGTCGTATTCGTTAAACATCTTGCCCCAGAATATCCAAATTTCAAGGGATAGATCATATCCAAAGTTCACCTTTTTATATCTATATTGTTTTGCAAAAGTGAGTTTTTAGGGTTCGCTTATACACAATTTACATTATGTGACTGGTCTTTAAGTCACTTGGTGAAATTGGAGCTTTATTTATTGTTCTTATTTAGAGACTATAATCGTACGAATTTAGGCGTCATATGAAGAAAGTATTGGAAGAAATTATATATAATATACCTTTCATTTCAAAGAAAGTCTTACATTAAGGTATAATTTCATAATGATCATGTACCCTAATGTTTTTTATCATAAAAGCTATGTTCAAAGATTTTATAAAAATTTCCATTACATATTTTTCTTTGTCTATATGCTAATGAGAAGTTTCGTAGATTAAAGCATGCAACGTCGGTTGCAACTGACACCAGGGCGTATCCGAGGAGAGAGTAACTCATTGATGAAAGAAGACATTTCAGTGGCTGTTAGACATAAATTAAATAGATAGACAATTAATTTGTTTACTTTCTACATTACGAAAGTCAAGAGTGTTTTTTTTTTGTGTGTCTGTGGATTTAAAAATAAAATACTTGTTTTGTTATCCAACTCTATTTATGAGTTATGTGAGGGGTGGGGTTAATTCAACAGTGCATGAAAACAGTACCTATATTTTGGTGCATAGCAACTATTAATACTACTGATACTTATGAGTCTAGGTAGTTTACTATTTCAAGAGTATATATGTTTCCAATTACTTGTAGGTTACAATTCATGGTTATGCTTACTACATAACTCCCACAATTGATCAATCTTGAATCTTGTCGATATTATTTGATCGTATAAGGAGTCATGTATTATTTTATGAAAGAAATAAAAAATACATTTTACTATATACTTTTCTTCATCATAACTTATTAGGTTGTTTTAATAAAAGAATTTCGGGAAAACATCTTGGACAAATACAACACTTATAATTAAGTCTGAAATCCTCGAGTAACGTATAATTTATTCCATTATATTGAAAGTTCATAAATAATAAAATATTTTATAAATATCGTTTTGTTATATTATAACACAATTTCATGATTGACTGTGGGAAAGTTTTTATTGTGATAGGTGTGTGATGATCTTGTTTAAAAAAAGTTCTACTTACGCTATGTTTTATATTCGTCAAAAATGTAATATATAGAGTTGGTATTGAAATTATATAATTGTAGGTTACAATTTACGGTTTGTTTAATACACTGCTCCCACATTTACTCAATCTTTGAAACTTGTCAATTACTATTTAACATCATAATTTTTTGTGACTTTTGGGCTACTATTTTTACACAAAACCCATAAAATGATGTTAACTAAAATCTAGCATTTCAACGAACACAAAATCTCATTTTCCCTCAAAAGCTTCGTAAATTGTGCAGTTTATTTTACAACCCGTTTACTTTCGGCCCAGCTTTAAATGAGTTTGTCAAATATCTTATTAATCCTTAGACTCCTGCCTCGTATTAACCTCCAATATTTACATTATTAGTGTTACCTACTCATTATACCCATTTAGATTATTAAACCTTGTGGTTGCATGGGACCCTACAGTATGAAAAAGCAAATTACTAATTTTGCTTAAAAACAATATACTAAACATTTACCGCCGGAATATATTTTCAAATTGGACAACTACTAGCACTAATTAGACGTGGATGAAGTCATGTGAATATTTAATACTTGAAATAAAATAGGTCTTTCGAATGTCAGATACCATTCGTTATCTAATACAATTAGATTAGGCTATGTCTAATAATTTATATTATTTTAGAAAAAATATGGCTACAACTCTCTGTTCCCAAGAATTCATTTTTGCTAATAATTTGAACACAACTGTAGGATATAAGTAGAAAGCTAGTATAAATTTAAATGGCATGTATTACGAGTATTCCGAGGGATTTACTTTATAATTATTATGATTATTTTTTTTTTAATTTATACAATAAACACGAATATATTTTAACACGTCTATGCCGTTAAGAATATTTTAAATAAATTTATTTGTTTCAAAGATTAATTTAAGAATATGAATTTACTGTCTATGATGTCTAAATTATAATGCTTGAAAACCTTAGAATTATCTTAAGTTTTTAATTCTAATTAAAGACAATTCGAATTAAAACAAACCATAAACCTCAGTATATCGTAAAATGGACCACTTATATTTAAATTATTTTGTTACGATTTGAAGAGACAAGTATTGAGACTATTATTATAATTATTGAACAATTTTATAAATACTCGAAGGGTCCTAACTTGACGTTATTAAAATTCTAGGTGTGTATTAAATAAATAAAAGTTAGGCACCTCTTATTATTTATTACTTCAACACAAAATGTGACACATCTTGTAGAGTTCTTTCTTTTTTCTATATGTTTTATTGATTTCAGGAAACATGCAAAGGATTTATAAATTTATTTTGACGGGAGGCTACACAATCTCGTATACGCCCTGTGAAAACATAATACACGTACCAGGAACAGATGGATTGTCCCTCTCTTGAAAAATCCTTTCACCAAATGGAATTTACATCTATTTAGTTAAACAAAAGATTGGTTATAGTGTTAAATCATTTATAGTGTTTGTTGTGTTCCTAAAAATTGAGAACATTTCAGCTTATTGTTTTAGGTTATTTCCTTTTATAACTATGTAAAGAAGTGAAAAATGTATTTTTCTAATTCTTTAAGAAATATTAAAATTCATAGTCAAAACAAATTATCCTCCCTATTTGTTCATAAGTTATAAAATTTAGATTGATTTTAATTAATATCCTTTTAATATAATTTAAAATGTTAATTTGTTTTTTAAGAAAACTTTAGACACCAAATTTCCTTACTTTATAGTTATAACTTTAATGTAATAGCAGATATTTCTTGTTGAAACTCCATATTCAAGGATAAATAAAGCAAAAGCTTAAAGTTTCAAATATTTTAATAGTATGAATGAGCTACAATTGTTTCGCCTTGCGGCATCTACGGGCAACTGATAATTTACAAGTATAGACAACTATATAAACATGAGTAACAGGAAACTGAAATACAATAGAGAAATCGGGGAAGGTAGGAGGATGACCTAGCAGGTAGGTATAGGTTAATGAACTATGTTACGGATGGGTTTTAGAAGAGGTGACGAATTTAATACAATGTGGTCATTTAAGTTGAGAATAGGCCTAAGTGAAATAGATATATTTATTTCTAAACATTCTAAATTATTTAATCTATTGCTTTTATATTCTATATGTAAGAGTTTACCATTCGATTTCGGATCAAAACTATGACCCGAGTCCAAAAGGTGGTTAGCAAAGTTAGAGTTTCTATAGCCATGTTTCCAGCTATTTACATGTTCTTTAATTCTAACTTTTATAGATCTACCTGATTGACCTACGTACTCAGAGTCACAATCTTGACAAGATATTTTATAAACTCCACTATTTTCTAACATTGCTTTTTTATCTTTATTATTCACCAACATTTTCCCTAGATTTTTATTACAATAAAAGGCAACTTTACGATTACATTTAGTAGAAATAAGGTTACTGATTTTATAACTAGTTCTGTTGATATAAGATAATTTACAATATCTAACTATTTCAATGCTCTCGTTATGGGAAGAGTAGACTAAATTTTCAGCTTTACGCTTTAACTTTTTTCTTAAAATATTATCTATTAAACTAACATCATACTTATTATTAACATCAATTTGTTTAACGACATTCAGTTCATCATGAAAGTCATTAGGTGAAAGAGGTATACTAATAAGTCTATGTACCATGCTGTGAAAAGCAGCATGTTTATGGCTGATAGGATGGTTATAATCAGCAGGTATAACTGTATCTGTATAAGTAGGTTTTCTGAAAATTTTAAATTTATGATAACTATCACTGATATTAATGTTAAGGTCCAAGAAATTAATGCTGTTATTGTTACCTACTTCCATAGTGAACTGAATGTTGCTATTTACAGAATTTATGGTTTTAATCAGAGAGTCTAACTGTCTATTAGTGCCACTAAACAAACACAAAACATCGTCAACATAACGGTACCAATAAATTATATTTTTAAATAAAGGATTGTCTTTACCAAATAAATTATTTTCAAAATCAGCCATGAAAATTTCTGCTAGAAGAGGTGACAAAGGTGAACCCATTGCCAACCCTTCTTATTGTTGGTAAAATTTATCGTTAAATTTAAAATAATTTTGACCAATGCAAATTTCTAAGGATGCTTTTAATTCATTACTAAGTGTAGTATCACCATTGGTATCGCTAATTATGTCATTGACTATGTTTTTACATTGGTTAATGGGTATACTTGTAAACAGGCTTTTAACATCGAAAGATACAATTTTAGCATTGGAAGGTATAGTAACATTTCCAATTTTGTTAATTAAATCTAACGAATTCTTAATACTATATTTAGATGTAAAATTAGTGGCACTTTTAAATACAGTATTGACTTTTTGGGCCAATTTATAAGTAGGAGCATTGTTAAAAGATACTACGGGACGAACAGGAATATTAGGTTTGTGAAGCTTTGGTAGGTCATACAATCTGGGTGGTTGGGGGTTCATAACTCTCAAGTATTGGCCAACGTTTTTAGGGAACAAGTTAGTACACTTCTTAATGTAAATATTAACTAGTTTACTATAATTAGACGTAGGATCACTTTTTAATATTTTAAAGGAGGAATTATCATTAAGGATATCATCTACTTTACAAACATAATTAACTTTGTCTAAAATAACAACTGAATTGCCTTTATCGGCTTTAGAAATAACAAGGTTGTTATCTTTCACTTTATTTTGTATTTGTTTAATAATATTAACTTCGTTGTTAAAATAACATTTATTAGGAAAACTCTTAACAGTATCCCCAATTATATTTGAACATAAATATTTAGTGTTAACGTCTAATTTATTTATAGATTCAATATCTACAGACAGAGTTTCAAAATTACTATTTTTTAGAGAAGATCTAGGGTTGTATTTAAGACCTTTGTTAAGAATCTTCATTTCTTTATTATCAAAACTAACATTAGATAAATTAATAACTCTATCATAGAATTGGTGTTTAGAAAACATATTGGATTTACGCTTATTATTAATCTTCATTTTATCTTTTAAATTATTTAGTTTTTTAATTTGTCTGTTAAAGGTTTCATAAATTTTATTGCGGACAAAATCAAAGACATCATTTATAAAATAATCAAACTCAATAGGATGAAATTTAACAGCTAATTCATCATAAATAACTTTAAGATGGCAACTCACATTGTCCCTAATTCTAAACTGTTTCTTCCTTTCTTCCTGAATCCATGTTTTAATAGCGGCTGCGTTAAAACCATAAATTCTGTAAATAACAACATTCAGTTCACTATGGAAGTAGGTAACAATAACAGCATTAATTTCTTGAACCTTAACATTAATATCAGTGATAGTTATCATAAATTTAAAATTTTCAGAAAACCTACTTATAAAGATACAGTTATACCTGCTGATTCTAACCATCCTATCAGCCATAAACATGCTGCTTTTCACAGCATTGTACATAGACTTATTAGTATACCTCTTTCACCTAATGACTTTCATGATGAACTGAATGTCGTTAAACAAATTGCTGTTAATAATAAGTATGATGTTAGTTTAATAGATAATATTTAAGAAAAAAGTTAATGATAATTCCTCCTTTAAAATATTAAAAAGTGATCCTACGTCTAATTATAGTAAACTAGTTAATATTTACATTAAGAAGTGTACTAACTTGTTCCCTAAAAACGTTGGCCAATACTTGAGAGTTATGAACCCCCAACCACCCAGATTGTATGACCTACCAAAGCTTCACAAACCTAATATTCCTGTTCGTCCCGTAGTATCTTTTAACAATGCTCCTACTTATAAATTGGCCCAAAAAGTCAATACTGTATTTAAAAGTGCCACTAATTTTACATCTAAATATAGTATTAAGAATTCGTTAGATTTAATTAACAAAATTGGAAATGTTACTATACCTTCCAATGCTAAAATTGTATCTTTCGATGTTAAAAGCCTGTTTACAAGTATACCCATTAACCAATGTAAAAACATAGTCAATGACATAATTAGCGATACCAATGGTGATACTACACTTAGTAATGAATTAAAAGCATCCTTAGAAATTTGCATTGGTCAAAATTATTTTAAATTTAACGATAAATTTTACCAACAATAAGAAGGGTTGGCAATGGGTTCACCTTTGTCACCTCTTCTAGCAGAAATTTTCATGGCTGATTTTGAAAATAATTTATTTGGTAAAGACAATCTTTATTTTAAAATATAATTTATTGGTACCGTTATGTTGACGATGTTTTGTGTTTGTTTAGTGGCACTAATAGACAGTTAGACTCTCTGATTAAAACCATAAATTCTGTAAATAGCAACATTCAGTTCACTATGGAAGTAGGTAACAATAACAGCATTAATTTCTTGGACCTTAACATTAATATCAGTGATAGTTATCATAAATTTAAAATTTTCAGAAAACCTGCTTATACAGATACAGTTATACCTGCTGATTATAACCATCCTATCAGCCATAAACATGCTGCTTTTCACAGCATGGTACATAGATTTATTAGTATACCTCTTTCACCTAATGACTTTCATGATGAACTGAATGTCGTTAAACAAATTGATGTTAATAATAAGTATGATGTTAGTTTAATAGATAATATTTTAAGAAAAAAGTTAAAGCGTAAAGCTGAAAATTTAGTCTACTCTTCCCATAACGAGAGCATTGAAATAGTTAGATATTGTAAATTATCTTATATCAACAGAACTAGTTATAAAATCAGTAACCTTATTTCTACTAAATGTAATCGTAAAGTTGCCTTTTATTGTAATAAAAATCTAGGGAAAATGTTGGTGAATAATAAAGATAAAAAAGCAATGTTAGAAAATAGTGGAGTTTATAAAATATCTTGTCAAGATTGTGACTCTGAGTACATAGGTCAATCAGGTAGATCTATAAAAGTTAGAATTAAAGAACATGTAAATAGCTGGAAACATGGCTATAGAAACTCTAACTTTGCTAACCACCTTTTGGACTCGGGTCATAGTTTTGATCCGAAATCGAATGTTAAACTCTTACATATAGAAAATAAAAGCAATAGATTAAATAATTTAGAATGTTTAGAAATAAATAGATCTATTTCACTTAGGCCTATTCTCAACTTAAATGACCACATTGTATTAAATTCGTCACCTCTTCTAAAACCCATCCGTAACATAGTTCATTAACCTTTACCTACCTGCTAGGTCATCCTCCTACCTTCCCCGATTTCTCTATTGTATTTCAGTTTCCTGTTACTCATGTTTATATAGTTGTCTATACTTGTAAATTATCAGTTGCCCGTAGATGCCGCAAGGCGAAACAATTGTAGCTCATTCATACTATTAAAATATTTGAAACTTTAAGCTTTTGCTTTATTTATCCTTGTTTATAGTTATGTGTCTACATTTCTATAAATTACAAACTAGGAACTTATAAACAAAACTACAAACATATATTGTTTAGAGTTAATGTCTGAAAGTTAAGAAATTTTCTATTTAACTGTTCGCCAATATTATCCGAATTGATTACCAATTTTGACAGGTTTATTTAATTAATAAATTTTAATCCCTGTAGGACCATTTTTTTTTTATATGTTTGTGCACTTCCAATTTTAGTTGCAAAAGAATCAATTAAAAACCAATAATAGTACACCAAATTAGTTTCTCTGTTACAGGTTAAGATTATTCAGTAAACAATACCTTTGTATGAGATGGAGAAGCAAGATTAGCTGAGTTAAAAATCAGCCATCAGGAGTTTTGATATTTAAAAAAATTCTTATTATTTTTTATTCATTTGTTTAAAAAACATTTAATATTTTAGTCTGAAATAAGATTTATATTCATGACTTATTATAACCTTATTATAATTTGTAAACCTGAATAAGCGTCGAGGTGATTGTAGGCTGATGACTAAGCGTTAGTATGTAATCTGCTGCAACCTACTGTTAATAGTCGCAACTACCATCACCCCCTTATTTTAGTTATATCCTGTGAATGAACTACGATAATAGGAATGTTATCATTGATTATTATTTATTTATTTCCTACGCGGTATGGTTTCTTTCTTTCATTATTTTATTTTAGTAAATACTCTACAAAAATAAGCAAACAATTGACAACTATATTTAATTTATATAAACAATAAAACTTTTTATTTAAATACAAACTATCATTTAATATTTAACGTGTTTAAGATCTAAAAAATATTTAAAATTCTCCCTATACTACAAAACAAAAATTACAAAATAGCTTTAAATGAAATAAATATGTTAAAAACACACCTTTAAAATATTCTACAAATACTGTATATCCTAAAGCCCAAGACAATATTGTCAATGTTTCTTATAACTCCATGTCGTCTGATATTCCACATACTTAAATTATTAATAGAGTCATTGAATAGTGTTTTTGTTTGGCCATTAAGAAGCTATGTTTTAGAACAATGGAACAAAAAGTGGGACCTTCCTTGTTCCAATTACTTCAAATTTTAAGTTATGAAATGAAAAAGTCTAAGAAATTATAAACTATTATTACGACCATACACAAATTTATTCAAATCGGTATAAGCGATGAGTACTTCGTCTGACATGCCAGGGTGTACACCTAGTGAAAGACATTATTGTTTTAATTATTGTTTGTGTTAGTTTAAGTGTTATTGTAAACATTTTAATGTACGACGAGCTCTTCTGAGTGAACAATATAACGTATATGTGATGATGGAGTTACGACTCTGAAACATGTCATAACGTAGAAATCTACTGAAGTCACAAGACGGACCATACAAGGTAATTTATTATTATAAAATACACATATATTTTAATAAATAAAAAAATATATTATTATCATTATTATTATTTTTTTTAATATTGAGCAATAAGAATTTTATTTTATTTTGTTTTGTTTTGAACTGCTACTCCTAGAAATCTTCATTCTATATATTAAGCCATAAATCAGTTTAATCCAATAATTACTGATTGCTCAAATATGGTAACTCATACGACTGTCATTCAGCATATCGTTATTAATATCTTCGTGTGACGAGACTAAAGATAGTACACATAAATAACTTTACGACTGAGTAAATTGTTATATTTGATTTTATAATTAGAATAATAATCTGACGAAAGAGAAGACTATTGGTGTGGTTTGGATTTAGTGTAGTGGAACTAAAATGATAGTGAAAAAATTGGTAATATTTCTTATAATTTGTTTCGATGAGAAACTTACCTTTCTTGAGAAAGTATTTAAAACCAACTGTTTTTACTCAACAAATTTTTGCGTACACTTTTTTTTTTTGCGTAGTGCAGTAAACAAAATAAATTTTATGCCTACAAGAAAGAAGTATATAGCCGTAATAAGAATAGTTATTAAAATCAATATAAAGGAATTTAAAAACGATGTTTAAATACGTTGTATGCCTTTAATTATGTTTAGAAATTTGAGCACTTTTCATATCGACTAAATTTTACTACATCATAGACTTACCTAAGTATTTTAAAAACAAATCACAATATACGAAATAAATGAGATTTATTTGAGTACGAGTCTTTTTATGGAATTTCAAAATATGATATTCAGATTTTGAATAATCGCCGCCATAACCTAGGTCTTTAATGTGTTACTTAATATATGTATTTTTAAATTTTAAATATTACTCTATTGTTTAAATAATATTTTCATTATTTTTATTATTGTGTTGGGAAAATTAGGCATAAGTTGAAATTTCTCAATAAACAATTCTTGGTATATAATATATTATATTTGTTCATATTGAGCACTTAATTAAAAAGGAATAAATATTAATAGATATCAATAAAATAATTAATTCTCTGTTATCCTACAATCAGAACTATTGATCTTAGGACAAAAACATTAAATTTCTTTCTAGTGAATACATCTTTGAAATAAAACTTATGACATTTCCCTTTTTCACATTCATTTCATGGCAGTCTATTGCTAATAATCTGTCACAAATCCTTTACTTTTTATTTATAACTTACAAAGTTATTAGGTTACTTTAGTGTGGTATGTGCACGTCATTTCATTTTTCTAAATAATTTTGAATATTTAAAATTAATTTGTTGGGATTTTACTTTGTTAGTCGTTTAACCTTGTGTCCTGGAGTACAAGGAACTCTTTGATCGCAATATTCATTTGCTCCCCAACTCTAATAATATCACTTATATTGATATACAAAAATATGTTATAGTGTATGTGTATACTTGAAATTAAAAATATTTTAACACTGCATTACTTATATAACTGCTGAATAGCATAAATTAGAAACCGTGATTTGAAGAAACCTGACACACTCCACCCAGAACTACTCTCTCCTGCACAATCTTTTATAATCATTATACACATTTTACTCTTTTCACTAGCAGCAGCTAGCTAATATTCACAGTTGGAATCCTTAGAAAACAAAATACATTGAAAATAATAAGCCCCTGAAACTAATTACAAGAATTTCTTCGCCTGTTACATAAAGGACAACCGTAATTTTGGTGTTGTCAATTCGCTCAATAGATTTAGATAAAATGGATTAAATATGTATGTCTATAGGCTGGAGGTGAATGTTTGGATATTTTACTACTATAAACGACTAAAGAGCACTTCCAATAAAGCTAAGACACACTGGTTGATGGTGAAATCTTAAACAAGTCTCTATTAATAAGTATAACAGAAAGTATAATGTCTGCATTAAGACTAACAGCAGTCCCATCTGCACCCATTGCAGTAGACGTTAACCTACATTCCGCTACAATAACGCCTGTGTTCTCAATAGGACAGAAGTGTAAATTATTATGTATACAGGATTTGCATGTAACATTAATAACTTTAACTACAGATTCTGTACTTACAACAAACGAATGATTAATAAAGTAATCATTTACTCACCAAGTGATATCTTCACCAACTAATGTATATATTTTCAATCGTTTATTACAATGCTTCAAAACACAGAGGAGGATTTAAAGTTGTTAAATAATTAGTGTAAGTGCCTAATTTAGTAATTTATAATTAGCCGAATTACTCTATTCTTAAGGCTGCAATATAGTTCAATGTCATTAATTTTTATTTCATTTCCTTTTTTTCAATAACAGAATCACGACGTTAGATACCATAACAGCTGTAAAACAACATATTTAAAAAAAATTACCAATGGCTTTATAAAAACCTAAAATATGTTAATTTTTATTCATATCATGGATTAATATTTGTGAGATCTTGAGTTCAAGTTTTTTTCTTCATAATGTTATCTCACAGGACATGTTCAATATTTATTTTAAAATATCATGGATGTTTTACTTATACAAAATAGTTCTTAACAATCTTAAAATTACATAATAAAACTAAATTAAAAAGCTAAATATCCAATGCTATTTCGTTTGATGTCAAGGCATTAACATCTATTAATAATAATAATAATAATAATAATAATAATAATAATAATAATAATAATAATAATAATAATAATAATAATAATAATAATAATAATAATAATAATAATATTAATAATAATAATAATAATAATAATAATAATAATAATCCCCCCAGGGGCCCACATCTTGTGGGTACGGGATTGGCAATCCCGGGGTACCCGAGCTGGTCTTCACCATTCTTCATCTTGTCTTTGGTGAATTCCCTACTCTTTTCTTCTTTTCTATTGGGCACTAAGCCTTTTTTCCGACCCCGACGCTGTTAGGTTTCCGAAGGCTAGGGGTCTCTAATTTATTCTTCCTTCTAATTCTTCTAACTCGTCGAATAGCAAATCATGATGTGTGACTTAAATACGATATTACCCCAGGTGGGTAAGCCTGCAAAGGTGAATCTCACCGCCGGTTCCGATCGGGTGAAAGCCCCGGTGGCCGGCGCCGGTCGCAAGGATTCTGGGGGCGACCAAGCACACACTGATTCGTCGGGGGGGGGGGGGGTTGTTCACTTGGCCCGAGACATTACAAGTGTAAATTCTGGGGGCGGCCAGACACACAAGGAGGGGGTGGCCCACTTGGCCCGGAATGCTACAAGTGGACATAAAGCATCGGCCTCGGTTGATGACTCAAGCAAAGATGATGAAGGAGAGCTAGACCCCTTTAAAAGGAGGTCGAAGGTTTACCGAACACCTCCAACCGGAGAGGAAAGTATCGATAAGGGGGCAGTTCATAAAGGTGAAGCTAACGATACGTCTGGGTTGTCACTGCAAGAGGTCAACCACCAGGTTTCAACTTTGGATATGGACGTAGCGGAAGAAGAAGTGTTTGTAAACCTCCGGGAGGATATCAAAAGGACAGTCCTATCTACGACAGATAAGGAGATTGAGAGGCTAAAGCGGCAGATAGAAGAAGCTGACGAAAATGAGGAAAAGCAGTTAAATATCATGAGAGATACCCTCAGGATAATGTGTCAAGCCGCGGGCAAACAGAAGAATGTCAATATGGCAATTAAGAACGGACTTGTCGGTATAGAAGAGGGGTTGGAAGTGTTGAAAGCTTGCAGAATGCTGAGGCAAAACGCAGTAAGAAGCTTGATAGAGAAGACGCCAACTGGGGAGATAAATAGCACTACAGAGAGTAGAAAGCTTCCACCTCGGAAGAGGCTTAGAATCTCAACGGTGAGCTCAGAGGAGAGGCACACTCAAACTAACATAGGAGGAGCAGAAACACCTAGTAATGAGGAGATGAAAGAGAGAGGAAACGAGGGAACCTTCTCTATCTTTAAGCCCAAGAGGGTGAAACAAAGAGAGAGACGGGCACAAAGAAGAGTAGAAGGGATGAATTTTGCGAGACCTAGACTAGAGACAGCAAGTCAGGTCTTAAAACCAAGAGCAGAAGAGAGGACGAAAAAAATCAGACCTAAACCGGAAGCGGTTCTAGTTAAGCCAGCCGACGGAAACTCGTATGCGGAGACGCTGAAGAAGATTAGAAGTTCAGCAAAGCCTGAATCGTCGGGAACGACGATTAAATCAGTCAGGAAGACCAGAGAAGGGGGAATTCTGCTCGAACTTGGTGATGACTCGAAGGACAGCTCAAAGTTCACAGATGAGCTACAGCTAATACTCGGAGAAGGAGCTGGTGTCCGCCGCCTAGAAACCAGGGTAAAACTGGAAATTAGAGACCTGGACTGTTGCTCAACAGAAGAAGAGGTACGTCTGGCAATATGTACCGTTCTGCAGGAGGAAAAGCCTGATGTAAAAGTATACCTAACAAAACCTAATACCAGAGAGCAGGTCCTGGCCATAGTTGAGGTAGGCCAGAAGGACGCAAATACTCTGTTAATTCCCGGCAAAATAAAAATCGGTTGGGTCAACTGCCGAGTGCGGAAGTGGATCAGGGTGCTTCAGTGTTTCTCGTGCCTCGGGTTTGGCCATGTACAGGCAACCTGCAAGGGCCCAAAGAGGAAGGTGGAAGGAGCATGCTTCCGATGTGGCGAGGTAGGTCACAAGCGGAGTGACTGCAATAAGGAGCCGAGATGCATACTGTGCGCCGAAAGGAAGCTCGGAGAACAGGGAGTGTCCCACGTCCTGGGCTCAGGAGAGTGCCGGGTTTTCCGTGAGGCGTTAGACCGAGCAAAGACAAAGAGAACATGATGCCACGTCGACGAACTCAGACAGCCGCGGGGAAAGGGACTACGTTCTTACAAGTGAACTTGGGAAGGGGAAGACTAGCCCAAGACCTGTGCCTACAGCATGCCACAGAACATCAAGCGGATGTATTGTTGCTGTCAGAGTTTTATCGGAAAATAGACACGGCTGAATGGTATGAGGAAGGTAGTGGCAGGGCTGCTATAATGGTGATTAATTCGAAAACGCGTACCAAGACACCGGAGAAGCCCAACTGCGGATTCGTTTCGATCCATATTGGGGAATTGAAGGTATACAGCTGCTACTTCTCGCCGAACGATACAAAAGAGAAGTTCGAAGAAGAATTGTGGGAATTGGAGTATAGTGTGAGGAAGGGTGGAGCGGAAGTTATTATCGCTGGAGACTTCAATGCGAAATCCCCCCTCTGGGGTGAATGGCGTCTTGATTGGAGAGGACAGCTAGTGGAAGATTTTATCGCGCGACTGGACTTAGCGGTCCTGAACAGAGGCGACAGACCAACATTTGCGAGAGGGAGCGCAGAGTCAATTATTGACCTGACACTAGCTAGTCAGAAGGTGGCAAGAAGGGTTTCGGATTGGAGGGTCCAGGAAGACGAGTCTCTAAGCGACCACTCCTACATCCTCTTTCACTTGAATGGATCACAGGAGGTCTTCTTGGAGGAGGCTGGTTCGAGGCAAGGGAGCACCTGCGGGAGCACAAGGTTAAAATCCTGGAACGCCAAGAAGATAGACCAAGTAGCCCTAGAGGAAGCGTTAGAAGAGCAAAAGCTCCTCGACGCGTTTGGAAAGAGCCGGATTGTCTCCCTATCTATTGAAGTACAGGTCGTAGCGATCACGAAAGAGCTGACTAGAATATGCAATAGATGTATGCCTAGGCGCAGAATACAAGGTGGTAGTCACAGGGCCAAGTACTGGTGGACGGATGAGATTGCAGAACTTCGCAAAACATGCCTGATGGCTAAAAGAAGGTCATCCAGATCTAGAGGAGACCAGATTCTGATTAGCCAATACAAGGAGGCGAGAATGAAGCTGAAGAAGGCCATTAAGAAAAGTAAGGGGAAAAAATGGCGAGACATGCTTGAAGAACTGGAGAATGACCTGTGGGGGTTTCCTTACAAGATAGTGTGCAAGAAACTGGGTGCCACTAAAAAGAGCCCTAAACTGAACGACGAGCGCTGGGTGAAAGAGATCATCCGGGACCTATTCCCCGGCGGAGATAACATCGGAAGAGAGCGTCAGGTACCGTCAATCCGGCAGTATGAGGATCGCTTCACCGTTGATGACCTAAAGAGGGAAGGTAAAAGGCTACAGTCTGGGAAATCCCCAGGCCCAGATGGGATTCCTAATGAAATCATTAAGAGGATTATCGAGGAGCGCCCAGAGAGAATGTTGGAGCTTTACAACCAGTGCCTTAAGACCAGTACCTTTCCCGAGTTATGGAAGAGGCAAAAACTGATACTCCTGAGGAAAGGAGATAAACCCTTAGATAAAACGTCATCGTACCGACCCATTTGCCTGCTGGATACCATGGGCAAGGTTTTAGAAGGACTGATTCTGCACCGTCTAGAGGCACATATGGCGACCATTGGAGGTTTCTCTAGAAACCAATTTGGTTTTCAGAGTGGGGTGTCGACAGTGGATGCCATTAAAGAAACATTGAGTACAGTCAAGGCGGCTAGAGAGAAAGGAAACGAGAAGAAGGGTTTCTGTGCTATGATAGCCATAGACATTAGAAACGCATTTAATTCTCTGAGATGGCAGGATGTACTACAGGCATTAGAAGATAAGAACGTTCCGGAACACCTAAGGAAAATAATCGGGGACTACCTTAACCAGAGACAGATTCTGTTTGAGGGAGATGGATGGTCAGTGGAAGAGAAGATGACAAGGGGAGCGCCACAGGGTTCTCGACTGGGCCCATTTTTCTGGAAGGTGGTGTTCGATGACCTTCTGGAAGTCTCACTTCCACCAGGATCCAGGATAGTAGGTTTCGCTGACGACAGTATCATAATTGTTGAAGCTCTAGAAGAGCACGTCTTGGAGGCCAGGATGCAAGAGAGTATCAGAATCGTCGAAAGATGGCTTACCAGCAGAGGGCTGGAGATGGCCGTTGACAAAACTGTGGCGGTCTTGGTAACAAAGCGCCGATCGTATAAGACTCCGAGACTGACGGTCAATGGGGTGAGGATCGACTGGTCAAATCAGGTTACCTACCTTGGTGTGGAGATAGACAGAGGCTTATCTTTCGGGCCTCACATAATGAAGTTATCGACAAAGGCATCGGCGGCAGCGGGGAACCTGTCAAGGCTGATGATCAACGTCTGTGGGCCCGGAGAAAAGAAAAGAAGGCTATACGCGAGTGTGGTCCACTCCATAATACTATACGCCGTGCCGGCTTGGGTAGACGCGCTAACCAAGAACGTTTTTAGGAAGAGGCTGCTGTCGGTCCAAAGGAAAGTGGCACTCAGGGTCACGGCCGCGTACCGGACAGTTTCAGCGGAAGCAGTTTTGGTTGTGGCTAGTATACCACCTATAGATCTGCTAGCCTGGGAAAGAGCAGAGATATACGAGGAAGCCAAGGTCGGTGAGGCCCCAACGTCTCAGATAAGGCGCTGCGCTAGGAGTAGACTTTTTGGCAAGTGGCAGATAAGATGGGACAGAGATGCGTCAGGTCGATGGACACACAGGCTGATTCCCGACTTACAGAAATGGGTGAGCAGGTCGTACGGCGAAACGAACTATCACCTGACACAGGCCTTGACGGGACACGGCAGCTTTAGGGCATATCTTCATCGTTTCAAGCGATCGGAGGAAGCAAGCTGTCTGGATTGCGGTGCGGAAGTGGACGACGCAGAGCATGTGCTCTTTAACTGTAAAAGATGGACACCAGAACGGGAGTGTTTGGGATCCCTGCTTGGGTTGCCAATCTCCCCTGACAACCTAGGGGAGCTAATGGTGGCAGAAGAGGCAAATTGGAAGGCCATTGAGGAATTTATCAGGATGGTAATGAAGATAAGAGAAGTCCAGCTGCGTTAGCAAAATTAGCAAAGATGGGATGAGCCCATAGGGCAAGAAACTCCCCCTCTGTGAAGTAATGTCACAAGATGGTTCCGCAGAGGAGGGTAGAGGTGAAAAAGAGGAGGTTTTTTTAGTCGGTAAGAGTCCGGCACAACCTTGGGCGAGACCCATGGTAAGAAAAGGTCCATGATGGATTTTTCCTTCTCTATAAAAAAAAAAAAAAATAAAAAAAAAAAAAAATAATAATAATAATAATAATAATAATAATAATAATAATAATAATAATAATAATAATAATAAAATAACATTAATAAAATATTAATAATAATCACAATAATACTACCACAACATTATATTTAGTATAAATAATCTATGTATATTATATGTGTATACAAACTCACGTCTTTGAACAAAACTTTACTTATTAAAATGTTCAACTAAATGTGTATACACGAATAATACTTGTGCAGAACTATAAAAAAATATCTTTAATTACTGTATCATTAACTCCCAGGATAGATATTTTAGTTTAATTAAGTGTTTAGATGTCAAAGTTGGTAAACATACATATTATATGTAGTAAGATAAACAACTGTGAAAGGAGCAACTATTCTGTTGTGTAGGTAAGACTAATGTAAGTAAAGTAGACATGAGAAGCAGTAAGAGCAATTATTTCTATTTATAACTGCATCGGTAATAATAAGCGGCAACATAATTTTACGTCCTCCAAAGGTAGAACGTTTTGTCAGTACCGATACCGATAACAACATGGAATTATGAGAATATCAATTATGCTCCAACTGTAAATTTCTTCATCCACTCGTAAAACAATAATAATAATGTAAAGACGATCTCTAATCTAGCATTAGTTTTAGAGTATGACGACGGGACCAGAAAGGAGATGGAGCAATGGAATCTCACCATGAGTGATTTACAGCCAAGCAAGGAAAAGTTGTTGAAGCAATAAAAGGGTTGAAAGAAAGAAAACACCAGATATAGATAGATACCAATCCTATAAAAAGTAAATGTAAACCCACCTGCCTCGGAATATTGTATAATATGTATAAAAATTTGCAAGCAGAGAAAAGCGTAGGGATTAGAAATGTAGATTTTTGTTGAATATACCTTTAAAATAAGGTGTTATGAATTGTTTTAAGTTTAGAGGCAATAATTATTTACCTGTCTCTGTTAAGTAATGACAAAAATTAATATCAAGATTGAAATTTGTCATTATTACAGAAAATGAGAAAGGAGCATGTGAATTTTAAAGACGGAAGGTGCCTTGATTAGATCAATGCATTGAGGTTAATAATAGAGCAGAGTGTGGAATGGTGGGCTGGTTTGTTTATTCCTATTCTAAGGTTTTTGACAGGATCCATAGAGAGAAGATGTGTGACACTGAAGAATTTTAATTGAAACATAAGATTGTAAATCTTACAAATGAAACGTGTGAATATAAAGGGTAAAAAGTTTTGCACTTGGGAAAATTGACATATGAGTTTCATGTGGTTGCTATAAGTAGTTAGAAGGGTTGTTTTTTGTCTCTTTGTGTGTGCTAATGGTTATGAATGGAGTTATGGAGAGAGCTAGTTGTACTTGTAAAACAGCCAATGGCTAAAGTTTGATGAGGAGATAGGGTAATCTGAATTTTGCGGATTTTGTGAGCATAATGTTGCCTAAGAAATAGAAATGAAAGAAAAATCGACTGCTTTAGAAAAATAATCAAAAAAGTGAGATCAAAGATAAAGCAAAAAAGACTAGGTTTTATACGAATAACTACAAGATATTAGAAACAGTTTAATGTTTATGGAGAGAATATAAGTGGACCTAAATATATCTCGGAAGTTTTATCACAACTTTAGATGAAGTGGATGAAGACGTTAAAAAAAGGAAATAAATATTGCTTATTTACAGCTCTACAAAATGTTTACGGTAGAATAAATATCAATCAAGACACAGGTATAAATGTTCACTAAAAATTCAATAGTGTTCTCTTGTGTGGATGTGAAACATGGATATTGTCAGAAGGAACTACAGGAACTATATATGGATAAATAGGAAGCTGCAGGTGTTTGTGAATATACTTCATAGAAGAATTCTTAATTTAATATAGCCCATTATAATAGCTAATGTGGAAATACTGGCATGAACAAAGGGAGAGAGAATAGATGTGCAGTTAAGTAGAAGAAAATGAAGATATGCTGGAAATAAAGTAAGAAGATGTGGTATTGGGAATACACGGGGCTCTTGTGGATCGGGGAGATTCAAAATGATAAAAAAGAACCGTGGAAAAGAAGTCAAGGGAGAGGGAAATGACTTGAGCTTTCTCCCTAAGCTATATATGTGTATCAGCTGTAAAATCATTATCTTTAACCAAATAAAACTATATTACATACACAATAAATATACGATTCATAATTGTAAATTTTTTTGTACAACCCCCTTTCTCCCCCTCTCTTCCATTTTCAAAAATAATAACTTCTAATAATGCGTAGAATATCATTAGCTCTTCAGTTTCAGTTTTTCCCAAGTTTACTGGAGTATGTAAATCTCACCAAAAAGAAATATTGTTGACAATATTTGTATTTATTTTTATTTGTCATCCGCAAAATTAAATTACACTAGGTTACTTAACTTTCGTTGTTCATGAACTTACAAAGAGTTTTTATTTGTCAAAGTATATTTTTATCATAAAGTATTGAATGCCATTTTGAAACTAGTCTTATCACGATTGGCTACTTGAATATACGCATCGCATTGTCTTGCTTAATTAGATAGTAGATGTTGATTAAGCCAAAGGTTATCTCTGTACAAACTTTGAATAAAACACACCAAATTTGTATTCAAAGCACCGGCAACAGAGCTGAACTTTAGTTTACCTTATAAATTGAGGAGGTTGAAGTTGAGTATAAACCTAGCTTTCAGCCACGCACATGTCTATCTTCGTTTCCCATAAATAAAGTAACGTATTACACATTGCTGCAAAGGATAACTAAATTGCTTGGTGTGTACATTTAAATAATACACCAACCAATTTGTCGAATACATTTCTGCAGATATACTGTATATTTGTACTAAGTGTAAATATTACTAAGTAGGGTTTTTAATTATCGTTTTGAGTTGCTAAGTTTTTGAGAATCATGGTTTATTACAGCCACTGTCAATTTCTAAAAAAATAAATTGCTGTTACTTATTTTATTTATTGATATACAGTAATTGAAACGTAGTTTATAGTTATTTAGTAATTTTTCTTTAAGCTAATAAGAATTGTCTTCTAGGAGTTCAATCAGTTGGCGTATTGCAATACGTCGAATGAAAGAAAGACGTATAAACTTGTTCGCTGAACTGAATGAAAATAATATTTTCGGAAAAGATTATTTCATCTCCCACAATTTGTATTAACATAATTAATTTACTTATTATAAGATGATGCAATATTGGAAAAAAATGTTTGTGATGGAAGTGATTTAACTAATCAAATGGAAGAATGAACAGTGTAAAAAAATACATGTTTAAATTCCTTTTATAATCAATGTATGACACAGTTTTCTCTGCGTCAAATTTGAAACCTAAAGAGCTCTTATCTTCATTGATCCTTAAGGTATAATAATTTCATTTTATATCACTCTACATTATAACTACAAGATATTAGCTATGCAATTGAATTACAAATATGTTATTTCTTTCAAATAAATTTAAATGATTAGAGTAACCTAATGTATTGATATAAAACCATAAAATTCTGAATTATTAATTTAATTAGAAATGTTATATAATATCAATAAATAACTTGGTATCCATGTTATACATAACAACATTAAATGAGAAATTATATATGTTTTCTTGTCCATTCACAGGTTGAAATATATTGTTCAAATTGAGTGATTAGGACGTTTTTATGTGTTAAATATATTGAAATAGGTCTTACATTAGGGGTCTATAAGAGCCTATGTTAAATTTGTGATATTGATGGCCCATTTTCTCAAAAACTACTAAAGCAATCTGGTTGAAATTTTTGTTGTTGGTTTTATTACTTGTTCTGTACACTTTTATTACTTGTTACACTTTAACAGGGATTTTTTATTTAATTGATTTTTTCCCTTTTTATGATTTTTATAATATGTTATATTTAAATCGCAAAAAATTCACATTTTTGACTGTAAAAAATTTTTAATTCATAAAACTGAAAAATCCTGTGTTAAAGTTTACATTCAAACTACAAGATTATGTGGTAAAAATTTCGTACCTCTATCTTTTGTAGTTTCTGAGAAAACGGGTCATTTAAACAAAAAACCGAAGTTTTCAGAAAAACGCAAAAAAGATTTGTTATTCTATCACTGACATGATTCAATGAGTTTAATACATTCCAGCACCATAGAAAAGCTGGTCTGGATCATCATCTTCAAGAAAAGATTTTCTAACTTATTCTTGGCGCTTTCACGATGTTGTCTAGCTTTTATCGCAAATTTTGAAAGCATTCGCTCACTTTTCTGTACGCGTATTATGTCGAGTTCACTCATCACTGTGGCTGTGCCTTCACTTACAACAGTCATTTCAAGCTTCTTCATAACAAGGCATCTTGTGACATTCCCTTTATTAAAACTCAAGATGGTATCATATACACCAAATCCCATGGTTTGTAGGCCTACAAATACTGTTTATGGCAATCGTGACCAAATAAAGGCATTTAGTGACTCATTGGGATTCTGTGACTTCCCATGAGGACACTTTTTTAGCAGAGTAGGATTTGCTAAATCTGGAAAAATTGGCTTTATTGTACTCATAATAACTTCAGGTATATGTAAATGTTATGCTTACTTCCAATTACTGATTTGAAGGCACTAGAATTGCCATCGCCCAAGTAATATTTATACTTTACGCAATAGCCAGCTTCAGACCTTTGGCGAAACACATGACACTGCTTCACAAAAAGTGAAATAACTTTGGTTCCACATGAGAAAAATTAATAGAAGTGGTCTTAAACTAATTCTATGAAACAGAGGAACACTAAAATTCAATAAAAAAAAATCGTTAAAAAAAAAAAAAAAAACCACTCCGAACCCCCTTAAAAATATTCATTTAATAGGGTTAGGGTGTAATTTACCCTTTAATTACTAGCAAAACACTAATCACCTGTATATAAGGAGGAATGGGGAATCCTTAAAATTTACCAAACAGGGTTCCATGTTCTAGAGTTTATGGGCCCTATATCAATTAACACAACAAACGTTTTAAATCCCTCCAAAAATTTTTAATTTTTTAAACCATAATTTTATAAATATTTTGATGAATTTCAAACCTTGAAATGTATTTTATGTTAATGCATTTATAATAATAAATTTTCAACTAAGAAGGAATTATTATAGACCTACTATTACACTTCACAAACCTCTGACAAATAGCATATAGTAGCAATTTGCTGACACATGTAACACATGGATGATTTCAATAATGTTTCAACCAAAAATATGGATCGTGGCCAAAGCATGCCTGAATGAAAATTTTTATGAGTAATATTGATTGTGGCCCATAATGTTAGATTGTTGCCCAGTAAACATTCTGTGGAAATAAAGGCTTAGAATGAAAAACCTCCAAGCGTAAGAACCTCAAATGTCGTAATCTTTAAAACTAAACATTTCAAAAATATTTTAAATGTTTTTTAGCAGTATAAAATTGTGTTCAATTAATAGGTACCTAAAGAACAACCCATAAAACAAATATTGCAATCGAATTTGTTATTGTTTTTTATAAATGAAAATATTCGTAGTTTTCATATTTCTCAGGGGCAAAACGTTGTGTTCAATTAAAAACCTCCTTGACATAAATATTTAAAGCGTATATTTTTGTTCTATTGTCGTAGTAAAAAAATAGTCATAATATTCCAAATTTTCATACTCGTATTTTTCACGTTTACTGTAGTACATAGTTAAGTACAATTAAAAGTTTCTTTGTAAAACATCTCCGAAGGGCCTAGGTTTTGTTAAAAAACGTCTTTTAGAGAAACACACACATTGTTCAAAGAATTGTAAATAAATAAGTTTCCACTTCTAGTGTAAATGATTTAAAACAGATAGTGATAAAATTACACCAATTAAGATGTCACTTAAAATAAGATGTAAAGGGTATATTTTCTGGACATATATATATATATATATATATATATATAAATTTTCTTGATACTATATAATTTATATTAAATATTATATTTTGTATAAGTAAGTTTTGCTGAAGGTGTTTACCTTATTCGGTCCTTTATAAAGCTTAATAGATATTCTTGTAAAACGGGTTTATAATTTTGATGCGTGTTTAGCTATAAAATACAGATGGGAACATGGTATTTTCACCTCAACACAGACAGTAGCGAGAGAACTGCTAATTAGAAATTCCATTGGAGAAACTTTACCCGTAATTAACTTCCACCTCATAAATTAGAAAGTAAAGAATAAGTACTGTTACGTTTCACATCCAACTAAAATTATATTTCCAGCTCATCTCTGATCCTCAAAATATATATATTTTTTTTACCTACAAATATTAAAATGTCAGAGGGTTAAACAATATATATACAGGGTGATTCTTATAAGGTTCTGAGCATTTCTGTTTCCTCTAGCAAAAATAATGAAAAAAGGTCCTATAAACATAGTACTGGAAATGCTTTGTTTTCGAGTAGTCAGCCATTTTGGTTTTTACAAAACACTTAATATTTTTTAAAAGTAAAAAGACATTTAGCTTAAACTTATATACCTATTTTTTACGTAATCGTTTATTACTGTACTAAAAACAAGAACGTTCTTTTGACTATTTTTAAAATGGCGAGCGTTTAAACTTTTTAATATCAACCGCTAACTTTGCATAAAAATTACAGGAGGTAAATAAAATTTACATTGTTAATGATAAACATAACAGTTTTTTATTTAGTCTGTAGCTCAACGGATAATAGAGATACTGACAAAACCAAAAACATTTCGAGGCTACACAACACAGTCCGGGTGTTATTACACAACGCCTTTAACTCATGTTGCAAGACCATGATTCACTTTTTACTGTAGACCTATAACATAATTGTAGAAGAATGAAAGTCCACAGTTATTGAGTAATGAAGAGAAAGTCATGAAATAAATAATTGCAAATCTCCAATCTGCCGCATTACTTCAAACCGTCAATATACTGTATAGTTTTTCCTTGTGAAATGTAGTTTACTATGGTCAATGGTAGTGTAGTCAATACTTTATCAAATGTTAAAGTTAATTCTAATTGATCTTTTAATTATTTGAATTTTCCGCTTATACGTTTTTACTAGCAAGTATTGAATATACAATAATTCTAACTGTGCTATTTGTGAATCGACTCCTAAACAAATGAATAAATAAAATGTAATAAAACTCCCCCCCCCCCCACATCAGTCAGAAACTACCGATTCCGTTTGTTACGTTACATTGCTTAGAATCAGATATTCGAATATATATTTTCAGATTTTCATTTTGCCTCTGAATTCGCGTAAGTCCGAGGATTAAATAAGCAAGTAGTAAATGGAAATAGGAAATAGAGTTCAAGTCCAAGTTTAAATAAAATATAGACTTGATTGTAGACAAACCGAAGCCCGGTTATGGCTTTTAGAATGATTGAAATACAACGAGACGATTCTTCTCCAACCCCGATATCAGTTCTGAGATTACAATGGTGGATTAGAAATTGAGCGTCAATTTTTCGTTCATTTTTTAGTTTTACCAAGCGGTATTAATATTGATTGATTTTGAGGTATTTTAGAAGAAACCTGGGCCCTGTATATTAAATTTATAGCAGATATTAAATGGTCAGCAGTGTTTAGACCGTCCTTATACAATGGTGTATTATAATTTATTCGTTTTCTCTTCCTATTGATAAATTATCCTAAGATGTGCTAGATGCTAGGTATAAGGATGTTGGAAATAATAATTTATTATCTCACACTCGTAAGACCTCACGCTCGAGAGAGTGTTCAATCAGAGATCTGACTAGGATTCTTCTGCCAGACACCTTAGTCTCATCAAAAAGGAATTTCAATGATATATATGACATATATTACTACTTAGTTCAAGATTCTGAAACGTCGTCACCAAACTCAGACGAATTAAATTTAGAATTTGATTCACTGAAGAAAGTAGAATCTGTCACAGACTTTGACTTTATTGTATCCTAAGGAAATACTAAGGAAATCTTAGTTTAATTATAAAATTGTCTTATTAACTAAGCAGCTGTTGTAGCTAAAACACAACTTTTACATAAGCATCAACACTTAGAGTTTCATCTTGACACCATTTACATAATTCATATTGTTTATATAACTTAGTGTATGTTATTCTCTTTTCATTACTTGTAATCAAGAAAACAATGGTTATGTATATCTGTCTATAATAAGTATATAGTCTGAGCACTATGGTTCCACACCCCGATGTGTATTTTATTTTCATTTAAATTTATACATAGAACTAATTATGTGTGAAGTTAAAAAGATACAATTTATCATTTTTATGTTTAAATTAAAAACATTATTTTTCTGGTTTCAATGTTTTGATTTTTGTCCTGTTTTCCAATAAGCTAACTTCACTGTTCTCCCCCCCCCCCCAATCTTTGAATTACTATTTTCAAATAGAGTAATTTTATTCGATAAAACATTTTAGGACTCACCCCGAATAACAGTCTTCATAACATCCGTTAATAATTCAACCCAAATTTAAACTTCAAAACTAACAAATAATACTACGTTTATTTTATTCACTATAAATTTATATTTCATAGGAGACCATTTATACTACATTTTTGGGATCACACAAAATCTATACTTCATAACAAACTATTTACACTATTTTTTCCGATTCACAAATAATTTATACTTCATAAAAAACGATTAAAACTAGATGTTTAGGTTCACCTTAAATTTATATATCATATAAAAAAAAAACATTTACATTATATTTTCGAGTTCTCCCTTACTAAAATGATAATGTAATGAACGTTTCAGGTTCCCCAGATTTGGATTTGTAAGAAACTATTATTCAGTGGAGTTTTAACGTATATTCTATAAGTAGTTTTTAATTTATATTTTACACTTGTTTACGACATTTCCAATTTTGTATGAAAATACTAATATTAAATATTGTAGAAATATTTACATGTAAAACATGAATACAAATTTTATATAATGAATGGTGAGCAAACCAGATACGTTTTATGCATTAAAGTACAACGTTAATGTATAACGTTAATGTACATACATAAAGGCTGAGACACGATTTACGTAAAATAAAAGTGTAATAATAAACTCACGCAATCGTTCAATCATATGACAATGTCTATACACTTGCTCATACGTTTAACCATATAATATATAACATGGCCAAATATTCTTCAGTAGTGTCTAGAACTGTAATTACGTACCTATTCAACGATAAATGTATCTTTATGCATTTTTATACTTTTTACTTACACATTTAACTTTACAATTATTAAGGTCACTCCTAAATTGTTTGTAAAACGCAAATTTTTGCCATCATTTTATCACTTATTCCTGAGTTGTAATTATATTTTACTTGGAAATTTCCTCACTGGTTAGGATCTTTATATGTCAACAAAGGTGACGGAACGATATGAAATATCTTAACTTCTATAACCATGCTCAATTTAAAATGAGGATGAGTTCCTTTTGGTTTCATTTATTTGTTACACCCTAGACAGACTATAAAAATAAAAATTTGGTTGGCAATAAGAGTTACGCTCATACTCTACAAAATGTTAGTGTCCAAATTTGTTGAAGGTACAATATTAAAAATGTTTTAGAAAAAATAATATAATGTTTTCTAAACATATATATATATATATGTTTTCTAAACATATATATATATATATATATATATATATATATATATATATATATGATTGTACAAAGCCATAATCAAAATAAGAGCCATAAGCAAGGAAACAACAAACACAGATAAACAATTTAGATTTCGGCTCTTGTCTTTTTCAGTAAAACAAGGACAAACACACGTATAGTAGAGTGAATACAATAATTCATTTATAACAAATTTTATTTCATACATTATATATATTTACATCTTGACTATTTAGATGAAGCATATATTTCAAGAATAAGTAAATATATAGTATTAAAATGTTTTTGATAATGGGTAAAACCCACATTGAAAGCTTCTAAACCTCACTTTTTTATAGAACTTTATAGAGACGATTCGTCCCAAATGTAATGTTGCTATGTAATGCTTTACAAAGCATGTTAAATATTATAACTTGAAATATATAATTATATTAACAACAATGCAAATAGGTATATGATTTAAAGATATTTTCATAAAATGAATTCACTTTTTAAGTACAATTGGAGTCATTTATGGTTAGAAATCTGCTTAATAATGATTGTAAGAACACTTTTTACTGTTATTATTTATATTGAAATAATATTATAAAAGTTCGGAGTGCTGGACATAGCAATAGGAAAATAAATTGGGTATTTTGTCCTGTTGAAAATACTACGATTGAACTCATTTTGGATCCTTAAAACAATTCATCAAACAATGATATAAATTTATCTATCCTAATATCCGACTATTATTATTTCAAAATAATGAATTTGGTGTAATTTATTTTTGACTTATGATCCAGCTAATGTATATAAAAGTGCGTAATTTATGAAAGAATATTTTGTTAAGCTACAATTATCATATTGAAGATTAGTTATAAATATCCAAATCATAATTATTACAATTACACTACAATAACACAGGAATAGTTAAATGTTATGATTGCTGTCGGTAATATTGAAAGTATAATTAATATTACTACAAATACTAATTATATATTTCAAGATATTTCTGTATTCACCTATCATATAAATATTTATTAATTTATTAATTACAAATAGTAAAATGTTGTAATTTTTAAATAGAAGTAGAGCTCTTAGATACAAGTGCAACATTGAAATTGCTAATAAATAGCAAACATATATTGATACAAATAAGTTAACGAAATACTTACTCCTTCAATATGTTTTGATGAGGGATTTCTGAATTGATATTGACAAAATGACTTGTTGAATAAATTATGCAAATAAAATTACGAATATATTTAAATTAGACCCTTGAGAGTGCTTGAGGTAAACTTGTAACCGGAATTTACAAACTTACTTATTACCCAGTAGCAACAACACAGTTACAGAACAGAAAGGTGTGTGAAATTGTTGTTTGAATTTTATTGTAATGGCAGTTTGTTATTCCAGAAAAGAATCATACATCTTATTTTAGTAAGTAGAAAAAAGAAAAAACTTTTAGTTGAAAATAGTCAAATACAAAACATTGCACATTTTTAAAACAATGTTTAGGTCTAAGCCGGTATTAAAATATAATGAAGGGGTTCCAATTTATATAAACCCTACTACTGTTATAAAAACAGTATGGTTTATATTTACTCATACTGTAAATATTAATAAATATTTTCATAAATATAGGACCAGCTGTTTTTATTTCGTCTTCATCTGTCTATATTACGTATTAGTTTTGACTACATTATGAACAGTCTAAAAATACAACCATTTAAACGAAAAAAAATATTTATTTTTCTCTTTTAGACTAAAATTTTTTCAAAAGTTGGAACACGTATAATGTAGCAAATACCTATATCTTGACTCCACTAGGAGGGTATCTTACAATTATGTGAAAGATATTATAATTACAATGGTCAAAAAAAATATCACAAGAACAAACCCATGACCAAATAAGAAATAAATATAACTTAAAAAAATATAATTATATATTTTGTCCTAAATCTTTGCACGTGTTTAAATACCAATGTTTTACGTTGATGTACATATAAACATAATTAGTGTCCAAATAAAAGTTAAGTATTGATCTTTTCATTTTACACCACTATGTTCATGACCAATAATCTTATCCCTAAGTTAGAAAGAAATAACTTTTATAAGGATACTTTAGAAAATTATACGATGTTTTAAATTACGGTACATACAAGTGATAATATATTTTGTAATGTAATTGTAATCTTTTGTTTCGTATGAAGGACTCAAAGCATGAAATAATCTAGCGAATTAAAGAAGAATGGTTTATAAAAGAGACAATTTATATGCTATAATAATTATTGAGCCTATTCATTAAAAATAGTATTTAGTAAAACTTGAAAAATCATAATTGAACGAATGCTATTCAGAAAAGATAAATTAAATAAGTGAGGCAAATATTATATTATACTTACCTGTATTAGTAGAATCAAAAAATGATGCTTGAAATACAAATATGATGATTCTAAATATATCTATGATTATTTCTAAAAATATAGAAATTATACTAATATTATCAATAATACATTAGTTTATACCCAGTTTTAATGTTGAAAATTATTCTTTCTTCTCCGTGCTTATTTATATTGGTTAATGTAATATGTACAAACTTATAAATTTTTCAAATAATAATAGTGTGAGATAAAAATAAAAAACTGTGCGAAAACTCGTTTATCTAAGTAACTCAACAGAAATTGTTATACATTCATCGAAACATTTTAAATAATTTATAACTTAAATAGTATTAATCATAATCAACTCAGCATTTTCTTTTGAAATATATCGCGCATTTAAGAATGTGAGTGTTACCTAGGTTTGACTTAAGTGATAACACATAGCATTACGTTAACTATCAATTACGATTAATTAAACTATACGGGCTATTACGACAACTTCACAGAAGTCGAAAAAGCTAGAGCCGTGGAATGTGTTTCAATATTAGCAATGTTATACGAAGATTCAAATTCCAGCATAATGTGTGGTTTCCTTACGATAGTCAAATTTATCCTAATGTATTCGTTACTCGCCAGACGATCCGTTTTCTTGCGCTAGGTTAATTGTAGAGGAAACACAACACTGTGAGTGTAAGATAATTTTGAATACAATATTGCCATGTATGACGGAATCTTATTTTTGTGAGGACATTGACGGATATCCTGTAAAATAGGTCAAGCACAGAGAGAATATTTATAACATATTATATAATAATGATAGTAATTTCTATAGTTGATGTTAACGATAAATATGTGTATGGCTTATATACATATCTATAAATTAATAATCAAGTATGAAATCAGTTCATGACATATTAAAAAACACATTTAATAAAATATACCTTTCATTTGATTTTTTTATTTGAATTTGAGTTCTTTTTAGTTATGAAGGATATTCAAAATATTGTTTAAAGATTTTCACTTCAGGTTATCAATTAAAAATAAAATTCCTTGTTTATAAATGAAATCCTACGTGCTATATTAAAAAGTTTAGAAACTACATTATATTAAGAAAGCAATAAATGAGTGGTAATATATTGGTAACTCACTTCTTTACTCTAACTAATCACTCATCTATAAATGGCATATAATAGTTTGGAATGTTTCTTGTGTGTTCAACTGCATGCAAAATCGCACAATGGCAAGAATTTTTAGAGAAAACTTCAAGAGTTATTTTATTGAAATTGCGTGAATTCTCTAATAATTGCCTATTCAAATGCTGCGTCTATTGACAAAAATATAAACAAAATGGTATTATTAATTGACATAGACATAAGATTCTTCACCATTGTAACTACATTAGTTATTTCATTGAAATGACACTGAAACACAGACAAAATATAAAAATTATAGAAATGGATATTATAGACAAATAAGATGTTCAAAAGTATATCTAATTGTATTTAAATGTAACAAAAAGTAACTCTATTAATGAATTTTTAGATTCATTTACTATTTTGCTGATAATTCATTATTATTTTTTTTACTTTCTTATCTCTAATAGGTTCCAGAATTATGTTAACTCCATGTCTCTATGTCTCTTTTATACTAATATTGGAAATGACCTAAACCTTTTGTTAATTAAAATGTCCTTGATAGTTAGTTATCTGTGATTATTTACAAGCATTATGTTCATGGACACTTTTGTAAGTATATGTTAAATTTTCGTAAAGAGATTTCTGCTAAGTTTTATAAATTCATGTTGTTATACTTATTTCATAATTAGGTCGTTGTCTCAGCGGTTGATACGATAGTGTAGCCGTTTTTTCACAAAGCTTCAGCAAAACTAGTTTTGTTCTGCAAATCTCGATTTATATTTTTCTTTTATTAGGAAATAAAAGGAAAAGTTATATGATAAATGTGTTATTTTGTTTGAATGAGTAAGTGTGTGTGTGTGTGTGTGTGTGTGTGTGTGTGTGTGTGTGTGTGTGTGTGTGTGTGTGTGTGTGTGTGTGTGTGTGTGTGTGTGTGTGTGTGTGTTGCCGCGTTCGTCGGGGTCGTACGCTCGCTACTCTTTCTGTACTCACACCACCGATGGGGCGAACCACCTTTCAGCTTCGAACTAACGCGGGCAAGGCCAAGATGCTCACTTTTACCTTTTATACAATCAAAGATATTGCAATACTTGGCTCTAGTAAGTATGAGCTTGTCCTCATAAACTTACTAATTTTTAATATACGCAAAATTCCCTGAATTTTACTCAATGCTCGATTATTTAACTCTTTCTCTTAAGTAACACTCTCTTTCTCTGGGGAAGTGCTTTTTGGGAGAAATCGGCTCTTAAGTTCTGATGATAATTTCTTTAAAATTTCAAATTATATTTAACCAGAGCACACATAAAATATTTATCATAAACAGGTTATTTGCATGTACAGAATGGATAATTAGAAAACACAACAAATTTTAGAAATGAATTGCGTATATAATCTTTCTTTTAAAACAATTAAAAGCAATTTCAAATTTTATCTCACAACAAGGTTAGTTAAACAACAACAAAACAATTTAAATATTTCACAAAATCAAAATAGAATATTTCTTATATCCTAAACAAAATAAAAACGCTACTTTTTAGACAGAACTACAGACAGTTTTTCCTGTACTGAAAAAGTCGTATTTAATTATTAATTATCTATTACACCAAAGCAGAGATTATAAAAATGAATTTAATTTTTATTAATTCCCCAAATGAAGTTATTTTTAAAATGAAGTTAATATTTGCGAATTATTCCTTAAGTTTATGGTACCTTCGCACTTTATATGAAGTTCTTGTTGGTTTTGAAGTTAGTTGTTAAAGTTGTCTAATGTTGATGCGATGTTTTCAATCCAAATCCTGTACACTGCAAGATAGTTGAATGCTGGTCTCGATTTCGATCTGCTAAGTCGCCTTGAAGTTCGAAATGAGTAGAAATTTTTCTAAGTCCAATTTAGTAGAGAGACAAATGTAGTTTCCTCTCTGCTTGAAGGCTGGTACAGGAGAACACGTCCTCTTCGCTCGGAGTCTGCTACAAGAGTACCCGTCTTACGACGGATAATTTTCGGTCTCCCGTTCTGTGGGAAACTTCCCACAAAAGGGAACCACTTTTTCTCCGTTTTGAAAAGAAAAGTTTTTTCTTCCTTTTAAGTATTTTCAGGCCTTTTTGGTCTGAAATTTTCATACTATATATTTAACTAATAATAGTTTTTATCTACTGAATAGTTTTCTTTCTTTGTTTTCCATTAAAACACCTTCTAATAGATAATTCACTGGTTTTATTTTTCAGTGTTACTTGTGTTCTAAGTTGGCAATTCAAAGTCCAACGCCTGTACTCTGACGGAGAGATGCACACGTCACTCGACAGGTATTTTCCTGAAAATTTCGAATTTGGACATTTTTTCGTTCAACTCGCTATAACTTTCGAACGGCTGGTCCGATCATCAAGTTCCTTTCGGATTCCTCTTCCTTTCCATCTTGTGGGTCTTGTGGAACTTGATTCGTCGTCCTCGCACGTTTCGTTCGCGAGTTATCGCCCTTTTATCGAAAGTCGGATTTTCTTCTTTTGAACTTTCGAGATAAGTCCTTTTTCGAAATTCTTTTGACTAAGTTTTGTTCCTCTACTGCTCTGACGAAAAGATCTGTTTGTAATTTTACCGTAGCTTGCTTGGCTCTCGAGTTATACGTCCTTGAAGTTCAAAAGTTTTTGTCGTCATGTTTATTGTTGATAAACCCCCCCCCCCCATTATATATTATTATCTCTGCTTTGTTGTATTACAATTCTACATACTAGATATACATAATTACATACTTATACCTCCCCTTTAACTTTAAATTTAACCGCTTTTGGGCTTTAAAGTTTTACTTCTGGTAATTATTATATCTTCCTCATTTTAATTTGAAACTTGAATCTAAGTACATATTATTGTTCCCTATTGTAGTCTCTTGAATTGTACTTATTATTATTTTTTAATATATCCCCCCTTCAACTCAAAAAATCCAAAAAACTCCACAAGAATGACTTTCTAAGTCCATTCTCACCTGTTTATTATTATTATTTCTTATTTTTTATTTGTGATTATTGTTACTTCCCCACTTGGTTATGACTCTACTTTTTTGGAATTTTGAATTTAACCTTTTTCCAAATTTTAGGTTTTTGAGCCCTTCTAAAAACTTGAATAACTTTTTTGTTTTATATGATTCTAAATTTATTTGTTGATATTATTAGTCGGTTGACTCTACTGAATATTTATTTATATTAATAATTTAGTTTTTTAATAAAATAGGAACGAAGACAGTTTGACATTTCCTGTTCAGACAAGACACTTTGGTCTCGAACTGGTGTGACGTCATCGCCTCCCCTCGTCCCCACTCTACAAGGTTTAGCGCGGCAATTTAACTCGCTTTAAATTGGACATGAGACTAGTGACTCTTATCAATCCGTCTCAGTGTGTGTGTGTGTGTGTGTGTGTGTGTGTGTGTGTGTGTGTTGAAACGGTTTGCCGAGAGTCAAAAGTTTCAAGTCAATTTAAAGCAGTTTAAATTCCCGCGATAAAAACCATGTAGAGAGGAGGCGAGGAGGGAAGATGACGTCACGCCGGCCAGGTGCAGGATCTGCGTGCTGGAACGTGAAAAGTCACTTTGCCTTGTTTCTTATTCTATTAAAATACTAAATTATTAATATAAATAAATGTTCAGTAGAATCAACCGATCAATAATATCAACAAATAAATTTAGAATCATTTAAAACAAAAAAGTTATTTAAGTTTTTATAAGGGCTCAAAAACCTAAATTTTGGAAAAAAGTTAAATTCTAAATTCAAAAAACGTAGAGTCATAACTAAGAGGGGATCTAACAATAATCATAAATAAAAAATATGAATTAATAATAATAAACAGGTGAGAATGGACTTAGAATGTCATTCTTGGGGAGATTTTTGGAATTTTTAAATTTGAAGGGGGGATTAATTAAAAAATAATAATAAGTACAATTGAAGAGACCACAATAGGGCACAATAATATGTACTTAGATTCAAATTTGAAATTAAAATAAGGGAGATATAATAATTACAAAAAGTAAAACTTTAAAGCCCAAAAGCGGTTAAATTTGAAGTTAAAGGGGAGAAATAACAATGTAATTGTAAATATCTAGTGTGTAAAAGTGTAAAACATCAAAGCAGAAATGATAATATATAATGGGGGGGTTTTTATGAACTAAAAGCTAGACGATAAAAACTTTGGGACTTCAAGGACGTATAACTCGAGAACCAAGCGAGCTACGTAAAAAGTACAAACAGATTTTTTCGTCATAGTAGAAGAGGAACAAGATTTCGTCAAAAGAATTTTGAGAAAGGACTTATCTCAAAATTTCAAAAGAAGAAAAACCGAATTTCGGGAAAAGGGCGATAACTCGCGAACGAAGCGTACTAGAACGACGAATAAAGTTCCATAAGACCCACAAGATGGAGAGAAAGAAGAATCCGAAAGTTACTTGAAAATCGGTCCGGGCGTTCGAAAGTTATAGCGAGTTAAACGAAAAAACGACAAAAGTTAAAATTTTCATGAAAAATCCTGTAGAACGACGCACGCACCCTCAGTGAGAACCCTGGAGTCTGAACCCTGCATTGCCAACATGGATCACAGATAACACTAAATAATAAATACAATAAATTATTATTTAAAAGGTGTTTTAATAAAGAATAAAGGCAGAAAACTACTCATTAGTCAAAAACTATGATTAATAAAATATATAGTGTGAATATTTCAGACCAAAAGGGCCTGAAAACACGTAAAAGGAAGAAAATACTTTTCTCTTTAAAAGTGAGAAAAATTGGCTCCAGGTAGTGGAAGAATTCCCACAGAAAGGGAGACCATAATTTATCCGTCGAAAAACGGATACTCTTGTTTTGGAATCGACGCAAGGAAGACGTAATTTTTGGCAACAGACTCCGAGCTGAGAGGACACTACAATTAATTGTCACTCTACTTAATTGGACTTAGAATAATTTCTACTCATTTCGAACTTCAAGGCAACTTAGCAGAATTCGAGACCAGCATTCAACTACCTAGCAGTTTACAGAATCTGGACCGAAAACATCATTTCAGCATCAGCCAAATTAAACAACAAATTCCAAAACCAACTAGAACTTCTAATAAAGTGTGAAGGTATCATATAATTAAGGAATAATTCGCAAATATTAACTACATTTCAATTATAACGTCATTAGGGGAATTATTAAAAATTAAATTCATTTTTATACTTCTGCTTTGGTGTTATAGATAATTAATAATTAAATACGACTTTTTCAGTACAGGAAAAACTGTCTGTGGTTCTGTCTGAAAAGTCTAGCGTTTTTTATTTTTGTTTAGAATATAGAAAATATTCCATTTGGAAATTTTTGTCAAATATTTAAATTGTTTTGTTGTTGTTTAATCAACTTTGTTGTGATAAAAATTTTGAATTTTTTTTTTGTTGTGCTGAAAAGAAAAGAATATATACATAATTCATTTCTAAATTTTGTTGTGTTTTCTATATATATATCCATTCTGTATATGCTAATAACCTTGTCTAAATATAAATATTATATGTGTGCTCTGGAAATATAATTTGAAAATTTTAAAAGTTACTATCAGAACTTAAGAGCCGATTTCTCCCAAAAGGCACCTCCCCAGAGAGAGAGAGTGTTATTTTAAAATAAAGAGTCAAATAATCGAGCATTGAGATAAAATTCAGGGAATTTTGCGTAGATTAAAAATTGGTAAGTTTATGAGGACAAGCTCATACTTACTAGAGCCAAGTTTTGCAATATCTTTGATTGCATAAAAGGTAAAAGTGAGCATCTTTGCCTTGTCGGCGTTAGTTCTGAGCCGAAAGGTAGTTCGCCTTACGGTGGTGAGTGTACAGCGAGTTTAAGAGTCCGCGGCAAGTGGCGTTCCCAAGAAGGGACGAAAAATCTTAAATTCGCGAACGCAGGAGCGTGGCGAGTAGCGTTCCTACGTGGGGTACGAACTTACGAAGACCGGTACGGGGGTAACGTGGCAAGTAGCGTTCTTACGTAGGGGCAAGAATTCACGACCCGACGGCCGGCGTAGCGCGGCAGTGTGTGTGTGTGTGTGTGTGTGTGTGTGTGTGTGTGTGTGTTTGTGTGTGGTGTGTGAGTGTGAGTGTGTGTGATTGTGTGTGTAACCTAACCTAATATCTCCTTCCACCAAAATCAATCCAGACTGTATTGCCTCTTCTGAAAATATGAGCATTCTCTTCTCTTTATGATATATAAGAACTTATGGTTTTATGGCTATGTTAAATCCATTCTATTTTAGCATGTATGCCTTCATTTTGTTACATAATTTAAAATATTTTAAGAAAGATACTAATATGAATATTGTAATAGAAATATATCATTTTAAAATTTATATTATAAAAAAACATTCATTCGTATGACAACCTAAAGTTTATCTGAAATTAATTGTATATCACCTATACAAAATACGGTGAACAGATATATATATATATATATATATATATATATATATATATATATATATATATATATATATATTTAGAACCGAAATATTTGCAGTAGTGTCGCTACATGTTAAAGAAAAAAAAGAGAGAGAGCGAGGTAAGAACAATTATCAATATTATTGAAGGCTTTATACGTCAGTTTTTATTTAGTTTTTTACTACCAAATGAGGTTAAGAATATCTTACAATATTGTAAGACTTTTGCTTATATTATACTCAATTTTTGTGTATTACGAGGTATCATCATGTACACGAGGGAAATAACTGGGGCCGTCATGGACAATTTGAATTTTTCTAGGATTACTTAACAGTGATTGTATTGTATTTATACGAAAACACTACCTTAACAAATGTATTGTGGATAAAAGCTGCCACTGGTGTAAAACCACGACAGTGATTTACACTGTACAATGTGGTTATGTGAGTTAGTATTGCATTGTTTTGGTTCAGGCAATAACATATCCTTTGTTCTGAGCGTTCCGTTCTCGGAAGCTGCAAGAACCCCGTATAACTTCCAGAGGTTAATGTAGTGTGAAACTGGTGTGGTTGTTCTGAAATAGAAGGGTTGTTTGATAATAGCAAACAATAACTTAATAAAATACGTTGCTTTTATCTTATCCGCAGTTTAAAATCAGTTTCCCGATTGTAAGACCTATTTTGTTTTTTATAAACATCAATTAGAAGATTTTAAATGTACACCTTACAGTTGGGATCATCAAATTCTTTACTTTATAATCTCTAGTTATATATTGATTGAACCCGACTGATTTTCGATCTTGTATCTGTGAGTCAATCAACGCAGTAATATTATAACACATATAGAGATTTGTAGTACATTTGGTATACGTATTATTTTCATTAAAATATACCCTAAAACATTTTTCTATAAAGTGATCTATTAAAACGACATTTACTAAATTTTAGCCAATTTTGAGAAATGTTATCAACATAAAAATGCATCCTCTTATTTGTATTTTATAATGACTTGATGTTGTATATTGTCAAAATTAAATTTATAACGGAGGGTTGTATAACTTCTTTATAATATTTCAAAATGCAATTATACTAGTAAATTAATAAAATTTGAACAGTTTTTAACAATACTGACAACATTTTTTTATGCTTTGAATATAAACCGACACCTTTTTGTTTTTGTTTTGAATTGATTGTGCTTAATAATTGTTGCACTTATTTATACACATATCATTTACAATAATAAAGACCAACACAAATACAACATGTTTACTAACAATTTCTAAATCAGGAGTGAAAAAAGGGATGTGCCCATCCTGTTCTCAATAGTGAATAAACCCCAAGTCTTGTGGTGTTTTGATTATTCTATCACTACTGCCAGGCTTTAATACACAATGCATTTGTTAATGGTAGTTATTCTGCATAAATCTCTCTCTCTCTCTCTCTCTCTCTCTCTCTCTCTCTCTCTCTCTCTCTCTCTCTCTCTCTCTCTCTCTCTCTCTCTCTCTCTCTCTCTCTCTCTCTCTCTCTCTCTCTCTCTCTCTCTCTCTCTCTCTCTCTCTCTCTCTCTCTCTCTATATATATATATATATATATAGTGCAAAGTCCTGACTGATCAACGCAGAGCATAAAACACAAGCTAGAAACTTGAAATTTGGAAGGACTTGATTTGAAATTTAAAGGTGAGAAATCACAACATTCTTGAAAATTATACACCTCCCATAAGAAATACACAGAGAATAATATATATAGCCAATATGTGTGAATTTAAAGACAATACAAGGCCCACCCCCACCTTTTTTTCTAACAATATATTAATTTTTTTTTCAAATACAAATCGCGAGTAATATTATGTAAGTTACATAATATATATTTAGAATCTGCGTTAAATAAAATCTTCAAATAATTTTTATTTGCAACAATTGGACATTTTAGACCGATTTTTTAGTCGTATAAATCATTACATAATAATATACTAGATTTGTGTATACATGTCATAGGTATCCGGGAGGTCAATAAAAAGAGTACGCCTCATTATTCAAGTACCGTTATAGTCAAGTAAAAAATGTCTATACTTTTAAAAATTAAATGAGCTTTTTTTTATATAATTGAGTTCAATCTTAAATGACAAATTTAACCAAATTTGTATTGTGAAAATCAATTGGGATTTCTCATTAAAAATTCATTTAATATTACTAATTTATATATATATATATATATATATATATATATATATATATATATATATATATATATATATATATATATATTGAAAAAAATATTAGACACGTTTTTATTTCATTCTTCCGTGAATTAATTACTTGTAAATTGTGCGATCATCTATGTATATTTTAATTATATTCATATTGTCCTTCTAATATTTTCTTGAACACATTCCCGAGTATATGATTGTTTAAATGAATAGATTCCACATTTTCATGGAATTTTTGTTATTGTTCTTTTAATTCATTCACATCGATATAAAATTCATGAGAATGATTTTCAAAAGAGTGTAATTACTATTTTAGAATATGAGTTAGTGATTATATTTTACACATTAAAGCAAATATATATATATATATATATATATATATATATATATATATATATATAATTTCAACAAAGTCTAAACAATCAGATAGTAGATAATAACTGTATTAAGCGATTCCATTTTTGTGGTAAGTCAAGAAATGGGGGCCGATTCAACCCGATATACCACAAGGTAACACGAACTTGTACAAAAACATATATAATATAGTTAATTACCTTAGAGGTTGTCCTCAGTCCATATATTAGTTATAGCTACAGCGCTGTTTCGCCGAACACTGTCGTATTCATCAGGCCCGCACTAACACATAAACATGTAACACAACACAACACTAACACATACAAAATCGGAGTATGACTCGTCGTACATAAATAATAAAATTGTTTGTGGCCACATTATATGTCTTACTTGTCCAGCTGCAGGTATGGTACTGGATCTATACAGCAGTTATCTGTATGATACTGATAATTAAGTTTAGTTGAAATGAAATGTAAACATGTTTGCTATGTTTATTTAATTTTAATTTTTGTTATTATATCATATATAGGGTTGGAAGAAAAGTTCAGTTTGTCATTTAACATGTTGTCTGGGTTCTTCTTATATTCTGTATATATTTGGAATTCTTCTAATATATTCATTGTTGTGCCTTTATTGGTTTTGTATAATAATTTTTTTATAAGTTTTAATTTAACCTTTAACCTTTAAAACCTTTAATAGTTTTGTATAATTGGTTTTTTCCAACCCAATAATAACACAAAATTTAAAATACCATAGATAGAGCTAATCACCAACAGGGCAAAGTTCAAATGATTGTCATTTATTTCAGTCATCGGTCTGAAATCATGAGTGTAACATGAGGTAAAAAAAATCAGTAATTTATTATAATTTATGTTCGGGTTGTAAGTCTAATATGTTAAAATAATCTGTTGTATGTGATGATGAGGCCCCTATAATGATATACATTCTACAAACAATTTCATTGACATTAAAAAAGAAAATATATTCTATTATCCTTTCTTATCATTTTTTTGCAAATATTGCGCTTGCTCGACCTAAATCCTCTACCGAAACGATATTCAATAAATCCACAAATCCAAATCAGATATCATATTTATTATTTTCTGCACGTGAGGCATAGTTTCTACAAATCCATATTACCAATAATTTATTGAATTATTTTTCAGTATAAAGTACCTATACAATTCTATCTTTCAGAAGAAAATTTATTTGGAACATTAGCTTTAATACATATACGTTACGAAATGTAATAATTTATTGTAATGTTCTACCGTGCTTTTATTTATTTGAGATTGGAATGTTATAATAATATATTTTAAATAATATTCAAAGTAAACAATTTTTTTATAAAATATCTGAATATTTGTAATATTATATTATTTTCCAATTTATTTAAAGTATAATGTTTTAATTTAAATTTTGTTTATTATTATACATGAATAAAGAGAAATGTTGAGAAAAAAATCATAAAATTAAAAAACGTTTTGCATTAGTCACTCAAAAAAAGAAGGTACGCAATAAACTTTCTCTTACACTCATATTTAATATCATTGTTAAAGAAACCATTAGCGTTCATCAATTTCTCTCCAAACTAACGCCTAAAGATATAATTATCATAAATGTATAAAGTACATAATATTTAGTTTAACCATTTGTGTAGGTTAAACAATCTAACTAGATGTAGTATAACTGTAATTTTTAATCATAAATAGTATTGATTATTCAAAAGAAAACCTTATTTTATAAAAAAAATATTTTTATGTGCAATATAAATTATATAATAACTTTTTCCTTAATAAATGAAATTAAGATTTTACGTTTAATTTTAGAATAAAATTTATAAGCCGTTAAAATTAGATTTCGTGTGATGTTTTATGCGGACATTGTCTAACATGCTGGTTTAACAGATTTGTAAAGTGTAAACGAAAATTGTTATGACTATTTGTTTGAATGTTATCTTTTGTCTGAACTATTATTATAAATTATGTCAAAGATAATATTAAATATTGTACTTTTGTTTTCTTGATTTTATTAAAATATAAATGTAGGCAAAATATTTTGATAAATTGGTATTTTACTTAAATATCAGAAGACTAGAACTGATCATTATTTAAGATTACAAGTATAACTGTAATCAGTTAACATGTCGCCAAAATACTGGGAACAAAAACAATTTGTAACTTTTAACGAATGCTGTTCTGCACGATTATTATGCCAAACCGAGATTTTTATGTGTTTGTGATGTGTATGTGAACAAAAGTGTTAATGTTATTAGCTGGCCTGAAGATACTACCTATGGTAGCGAAACATGTAGCCTATTACTGTAATATGAAGGAACTACTTTCGACTTGAAATAAGGTATGCTAATTTAATTTAGAGTAGTATTATTAAAATATTTAATTTATCCATTCACATAACTTTCAATACAAGCCAACTTAATATTTGAATCTAATAATTAAACTATTTTAAGAAATAAAGTGTTTCTAATATTATATAATAAAAAATATTTATAATTATCATTTATGATCTCTTCATTTATAATACATTTAATTGGCCAAATAAATAACGAATAAGCTTAAAACTAATAAATCAACAAACACATGAAATGGGAACTTTAAACATTTTAGCTTTTAATTTAGGTCTGTCACGTATAAACACTAAAATAAAATAGAATATCGTACAAGATCTCTGTTATAAAACAAATTTGAAATATAAAGAGGGGGAAATGACATTACTTTGAGGGGGGGTGAAAAATATGGCACGCGAGCAGTTAGGGTGGCACACATTGTTACCTCCAGAAATTGCTCTACGAGGTGGAATTGAATAAAGAATTGTTTGGTGAAATGTTTCTTTTTGTGGCAGATAATATGAAAATATACTATGTGATTATTCGTTTCTTTGAATAACTTATAATAAAAGAACTAAGTACGCTTGGAAACTGCTTATAATTTGTTATTAGTAATAAGTAAACTGTATGTTTTTATGATATTTACATTAATTTATATGGTAAATGGTGTAGGCTATATATAAGAGTCTCAAAACGGCCGTGTCTCTCAGGTTTCTTTTATAGAAGATTAATGTATCACTTTTAAGAACGGCTTGTAAAAGATTTATAGCAAATAATAAAAACAATCCCCACTCTTCTTAGAAAAAACACGTTTGAAGTAAATAATCATGACGAATAAAATGAAAGGCATGTGCCCATATTTATCATCAAAGTCGTTTTTACGGTTATGATGAGGTGCGTGACGGACTCTTTAAACATGAATTCGTGACGACCTCTGAAAAGACTGAGGTTGTTATATCCTGGTATATTACGAAATTTCAATGTTGATCCAGTGTCCTTTTATGATTTAAAGATTAATAAATTTAAAGTTGATTAATAAAGATTTAATTTTATGTTAAAGTACGATTTTAAAGTTATTAGTAAGTTATGTTATATAATAAAGTTAAAATACAGTTATTTTGAAAATACTTGTCTCAAGGTATAAGCTTTGTTACCAATATATGGTTTCATGTAAAACTCCGCCGAATGTAGAACTATTAGAGTGACAAAGCTTATGAGACATTTTTTGACCAGGTATGATTGTGATTTTATAATGATTGTGAAATTCGAGATAGAAATACCTAAATTATGTACAGTCCCCGTAATAGTTTGGACTATAAAACTTCCTAAATGATGAATTGTTATATCAAACACGTAGATATAAAGATCATCAAAAGGATGTTTTTGTACATAAAACTCAACTTTTACGTGAATACGGAGTAAGTCTTTTAAATTTCATAATTGTTGTCTACCGAACCACTAAGCACCCAAAATATTCAAATCTTTATTTGTTGACCATAGGGTGCAATTTTACATGCTCTCGCAGTGAGTCAAAGTTATCAAACAATTTAAATTATATTTGAGAATAAAAATAGAGAATAGTGACATTGAATCGGATTATACCAACACATCCCTTAACATAGTGAAAATACACGTCAAGTATCAGTGACTACAGTCGGTGCTCGGTGAAATTCCATAATAAGGCAAAACAAAAATGATAAGGCACTTATAACTTCACAAACAACAACAACAATTCATTGCTACAGCTGTTTCGCCGTTAGGCATCGTTAGACAACTAAGAACTAAAAACTAAAATACAGGTCAACTTAACACTAACATATAGGAATGAAGGTGGGGATGAAAGCTGAGGTAGGGCAATGACCTGGTATTACCTGAAAGGGACATGGCTAACAGATGGTTTTCAAACAATAGGTTTTAACAAAGGGGATGGGTTATTTACTTGTTCATTCAGGTTAGAAGCATGGCATTTCAAATCTGTTAATTTCTAAAATTTCCAAACTATTTAATTGCCTACTTTTCTGTTCTATGTGTAAAACTTTGACATTGTCAATGGGATCAAATGTATGGCCTGAATCTATTAAATGATCAGCAAAATTGGAATCTGTTTTACCATGCTTCCAACAATATACATGTTCCTTTAATCTAGTTTTGATAGATCTCCGAGTTTGACCAATACTTGACAATGTTGAGAAAAAGTTTCCATCAGTATTGTAACATTAAGAGAAAACAAACTATCAAAAGTAGTTTCTTTAAATTAACCTGTAATACTGCTAAGTATGCTGTGAATAATTATTATTTAATTGTCTTTGCATAGAAAATACATTTGTTTATGACCACAAAATGCTTACTTACTTTGTCTATTTCTTACACGCTCCATGGGAAAATGTGTTATTAAAGTTGTTGGTATAAAATTAGAAAAATTGTTAGGAATTTGCTTAAAATTGAAAATACAAATTCAGCAGTTTTACTGCCATTGTTACAGAGGTACGTCAAACACTTTTTCTAGTTATTACAGGAGGTTATATCACTTAATTAAAGCCGCATGATGGTGGAAACAGTTGGCGAATAGTATATAGAGGAATCCATCAACAATAAAGTTGAAATAGGGAAGGCGATTTTAGACCATTCACTCCAATATAATAGAACTACAACTAATTCTTATAAATTTAGAAATATCAAAGGACAGTAATGTGAACTGATTTCTTGTTGCGGTATTTTTTTCTTCATAATTGTACATATATTACCACTATCATAATTCATGATTTCTATACCATATGCACAACAAAATTTAAATAATTTTATTACATGTATATTTGTGTACAAGGTTCATTTGTTGTGTGTAAGGCATGATTTACAATTTACATGATGTAAAACATTAAAAATTAAAAATATGGGGCACTTATTTAACTGTGACTAGGAAAACATTTTATGCGTAGCCCTACTACGAGTATAAAAATCATCACTACTCTCCAGTAATAGTTGCCAACTTTTTCTCTAATGAGACAATGTAAACTATATACAATAAAATATGGATTATTAGGTGAAAATCAAATCATAAGGAAAACTGAAGAACTAAATTAGTTTTAGTTTTTGAAATATCAGTAATTATAGTTTGGGCACTAAGTTGTAGTTTATCTAAGCACATTATTGTATGTGTTTTTAGTACACAGGAGTAGTTTCTTTGAATCACTTATTTTCTGTCAGTGTATTGTATTTTGATTACTCACCTACTATAGTTTTCTTTTAATTGTGTTATGGTGTATCTCTCTTCGTAGTAGATTTTCAAATCCCTCTAAAGTATTCGCCTTTTGAAAACCATTTGTTTTATTTGCTTAACATTTAGGACGTTGTTCAACAATAATTTTCATTATTAACTAATCATGTCTCGTTTATTGTCTTTGAGAAATTGCGAATGGTTTAATATAGTTGATATTATTATATTTAACGAAGTACTTACGTTTGTTAGGAAATATTAGAACACAAATTATCCAATTAACTTATTTTTATTATTCTATCATACACTAAAATATCGTATCTTACAACTTTAGTTTTAATAATATTGAAAGATAAAAAAGCATATTCATACATAAATTGTAAATTGTAGAAAGAAAACTATAAATTCAAATAGGAAAACCACTTCAGTTATGTTTTATATTTAAAACACAAATATACTTTTCTATAAAAATGTGTAGAATTATATTAATAAATACAGAAAGATTTTTGTTTAAATAACATTCAATAGTAACTTTTGATAAATGGAAGATAACCATTTACTCCCGGTGTGGCTCTGAGTAATTTCTTTCAAATCCATGCCTTTGATCCCATTATGAATCTTGCTTTAAAAAAAATCTCTATCTAGTGTTTGTTGTTCTTACTTGCTCATCGTATATGCTATGGATATTATACTAACAGAGCTCTGTGACTTTTTTACCATATTTCATTTTTTTAAAATTATACGTTTTTAAAGAAAACAATATTGGAGGGGTAAAATTAGTTTTAGTTCTAACTTTGTAGTAATCTACGAAGTTAATTTAAAAATTGCTTCTAATTTATTAATTAATTTTTATATTTATAATATTTACAAACGTATATTTTCTTTCAATAAATTGTCTATGTGTAACACTAAATTGTTTTTATACAGTATCATATAAACATAATATATACTGTTGGATCATCCAGTCATAGATAAACAAGTGCCTTTGACCTCACTACGGAAGCTAACATCAACACTAACTTCGTAGTTAATGAGATACAATGCAAATGTTATTAAAACGTTATGTAAATGAACGATGCTGATGTACTCTTCGTCTAAACATTATTGTCCCCTAATTAAATCGTTTAAATATTCCTTATCGAAATATAAAGTACATTTAAAATTATACATTTTTATATAAACTGTAAAATAAATTCTCTTTCTTATTTGGGAATTTCGTTTAATTATAAGTTATAAGTGGCATAACGTAACTTGTTGTGTTTATTCGTCTATTAAAAGTAGAGAATGTACGGTGGAAATGAAACGATATATACAAATTAACTTCCGGCTACACAATGTTATACTGTAGCGGTTTATTTGTAAGTAGTTGATTATAATGAATAAAAAGTATATGTTTAGAAGAATAAAACAGCGCACTATTCCTAACAATTTAAAATAATATGCATTAATATGCACCATGCCTTATAGTTTTATTTTTTAAATTGTTAATAATGGATTTAATAATTAATTATGATCCACATATTCACAAAAATCCAAATTATTAAGTGTCACAATTTTTTTTTCAGACAGAAATAATGCAATAACACATACAGCTATTGTTGAATCAAAAATAATTAAATAATATATTATTATGTAAGTAATAATTTTACATGTCACGATAGAGATGCATGTGTTTTTCTTACTATTCAGAATGGTGGTTATTGTGTATCAATATTTTAAATACAGAGTAAAATTAAATTTAAAAACGACTGGGTAGACGAATGTTGGTTACATTATACTCACAACAGTGAATTTCAACTGAGGGAGTGATAAATATACTGCGTGGCATCAAGGCTGCGTAGACTTTGGAAATGACCAAATCCGATTTCAGATTAGCTACATAGAATGCTACTGGAATTCTAAATCGTACACAATAGATTGAGATATTATTAGATGCACAAAAAATATACTTACGCCTACTTCTGTTAAGAGAACAAATTTAAATATGAAACATTGTTTTAACAGTTCGAGGTTAAACTCTTTACCACACCAGCCATCCTAAAAAATACAGCACATATAGGTAATGCTATAACTATTAAAAACAATCTATAACATTATGTTGTGGTTAATATTCAAACAGAAGTCAACATTTACAATAACCAGTAGTATTATCTGGTGACAGAATAAATATCCAAACTATGTATATTTCCTCCTAATATAATAAAAATAAAAATAATCATCTGAAAATAATGAACAATCTCAGAAAGAGATTTTTCTTCGAGGTGATATTAATGTCAAGTATCCAAAAAGGGGATTATGAATTACAACAGCGAACGGTAAAGACATTTACACGCTGGGAGAGTAGCTTAGATGTTAGTATCCTAATATAACGAAGCCAACATATTTGGCATGTTACCGAAAAATTATTCCAGATTAGTTCGCTATCTTTAATCTAAGAAAGATTTTTTTTAAAATACTCTATAATTGCAGAAGGGCACTCACTTATAATTGTTTATGACTAAGAAATAATTTAACTATTAGAGTACAAAACACAAACTCTTACAAATTAATATACAAATTTGGAGATGTAATTGATAAATTATTGAGATTTAATGTTTCCCTAAACACAAAAGAGTTTAAAAAGAAGTAGAACATTTTTCAGAAAATTTTCAGCATGCAGGATGTATACGTCAGAGTTAAAGAAGAGAACAGAAAATTTAAATTACAGAAAGAGAACAGAGAACAGAAAGAAGAGAAAAGAAAATTAATAATAATTTATAAAAAAAAGTAAAACTATAGTTCAGAAAAAAAACAAGCCTGATATAAAGGGGTAGATCTTAAAACATCTGGAATGAAAACTCCTTATTTAACAACTAATCTTAGAAACTTGAAAGAAAAAGAAATAGCATTAAGAACGAATCTGTCAATGTCCAATCATTAAGGCTGACTTACGAGAAGGATAGAGATTACTGTTGGTGAAAAGCCACTAAAGATTAAAGAACAAACAAAAAACTTCTATATTCTCTAAACTGGCAACAAATGACAATTCGCACAAATGCAATCAGAAGAAAGCAGGATATGTGTTACTACATATCTTTATAAAACATTCCTTCCTAATGGAACAAGGAGTATATCCATTTTTGATCCATTTATAAAACTTAAGCCTAAGAATTTGATTCAGGGACTTTCAAGGAGGAAGTATATGAGATCAAAACAAACCTGAGTTCAACAAAGAGCCTGGATATGAAAAGCAATTATGAAATTTATTTTCCATTTAATGAATGGTGTAAGAAAGCAAACATCTACCTAACTTGAGGAAGGTAACAGAGGTTATATGACCTTATTGCCAGAAAGAGACCCTAGTTAAGTAACAACTCATCTACCCATCATTCCCGGATGTAACTAAAGTTTTTAACAATATGTGGAATTATTGACTGTTTTGTAACCTAGTCAATATTTTGACTTACACATATACTAAGCAATCTGCGGATTGGAGTTTTTAGAGTCAAGCAGGATGATGAATATTTTTAAGTTTTAGAGATACTGCGACCACTCCTCTCTCTGTTTTACACATAATTATGACATTTCTGAGACTGAAAACCCAACAATGGCAACATTTTAAGAAATATCGTTTTACTTTCAGAAGGAAATACAGCGGCTGAAGAAGCAAATAAATTTTAGCCAGCGTCATATAAAACCTGTGTAGTTGCACTAGAAGATGGCTAATCAGTATAATGACATGTCGGTAGATCTAAATCTCACTTACAAGAATAAATAAAGTCACTCACATTAGGATTTATAATAATATAAGAACATATGTAGATTTTGGGTAAAATCTTAATATGTGGCTTATTTTAATAATTTATTATAACTTATTTACAATAAAATATCCAAATATTATTATTAGTTATGTTTCTTTTAATAATTTTACAAAATCATAATAGTTCCTAAAACCCAAATGTAGAGTTATAAATTATTAAATTTCATTAAAGTTATTATTGTAATAACAATAACCACTTTTCAAATCAAATGAAACTTATGAGATACAATATGTTGAATTTACAAAAAAAAAGTAATAATAATAACATTTAAAGTGAAATAATTATTGTCTGAAATAAAACATCGTTGATATTAAAAAAGTTCTCATAAAACAAATATTTACCATTTTTAGTTCATTAAAATAATTATGTCAGTATTTCTGGTATTAAAAAATTGGAGTGATATTTATATATCATCAACCAGTTCAACTCAAATTTAAACTATCGAGAAATTGTTAATAAACATTCCACCCAATTCGTTATACTCCCAATCGTAAACCCAAACTTATGACTAACATTAGTTTCAGTCTCCCTAAAGTACAAATGATAGATACTTTTGATGAAAAAATATTAACATCGGATTGCCGATTTATATTACAAAATATTAAAAAATCTGATAAGCAATCATGATTATATTTTAGTTAACATCTGATGAGAATGACATGAACAAAGAACTAATTATGCGCAAATAAAGAAAAAATATACTAAATTCTGTTGCTTCTGGAAAAAACCAAAATGAATGTAACGAACGTAATAATCAAAGTTTATTTTGAGTTGAGTAATTAATTATTAACAATATAACTTTTACAAAAAAAAATAAAATACTTTCTACTTAGTACGCATTCGTGGTAACATAAAAATGAAAATTGTTTGAGGTAGATGTTGTTTTTCCTTTGTTATTTATACCTGGAACTTTGATCTTTAGTATGAAATAAAATGTAGAACTCTAGCCCCTTGGACAAGATTTAGTGCTGCTTTTATAGAACATTTTATGTTACATCTCCATCGCGTACCCTCAGGGAATCCTTGTATCGCAGCAGGCAAATAACTTTGCTTACCTTTTTTACTTTTGTTGTTTTTACATTAAAGTAATTTGACACAAAACGTATTTAGAGAAAACAATAACTGTAAATTTATAATTAAACAAACGTAACTGAATTTTATATGTATTTTATTACAGTACATAATACCAGATTAATAAATAAAATATAAACAAAAACCTTAATAAAATTTACAATTATTTGGAAATATTACAAACAAATATACTTAAACATAAAAAACATTACTACTATTACTGAAAATGTTCAATCGCTTTAAAAGTGGTGGTTGATTTAGTATTGCTGAAATTAAACCGCCCCGCCATTCTTTTGAGTGTGCTGCGGTAACTTTGGAATCTTTAATGGTAACCCCATTTTTTTGCAGAATAAGAATCGGGGGAAAAAATTAAAATGTTTCATGCAAACATAGTTTTTAATTTAACCGATTTCGCTATTATCGCGAAAATCAAAACTTTCTCTTATTGTCTGAAATACACTTGCAATCAAAACACATTTAGAGACATTATAAAGATGTAAAAATAAATAAATCTAAAAATAAATCTTTGTAAGAAAAAAAAAAGTTGATGTAAGGTAATTCCTAAAACATTAAAATTTTTGATTTTATAATAAGACAAAGTGATTGAAAGTATTATATACAATAACTTTGTAATGAAGTTAAATAGTGAATAATTGTTATTTATATTTTATTATTTTATTTATTATGTAGCTTTAAACATTTATATCAGCTTAAACCACTTATACAGTCACATTTCCTAAACCATTTTTTAAAACAAACTTATTTTAAAATTATACTTTAATAATGTTACAATATAAATTTTGGAATTTCGATGTAAACGTTTAGATGACATAATAATATTTACATTAAAGTCACATATTTTATATCAATTGTAAAATAATTTAAATTTACCATTTATGATTATTTATTTATTTATTTTACATTATTCATTTCCTTTGAATGAAAAATAAAAGTATACTGAAAGTACAAAGGAATATTTAAAAAAAAATAAAACGTGAATTTGTATTACAACTGTGGGCTTACAGTTTTTAATTACACAACGTCTATGCAAATGAGTTTTACACTACGTTGTGGAATGTAATGAACGTAACTAACAGAATGGAATTAGAGAAATTTCATTAAACAGACTCTCTCTAAATGTTCTCTCTTGCTGGGGCTATTAAGAATGTTTAATAAATATAACGAATAAACTATTGAAAAATACTTTTGAAGATAGGAATTTATTTTAAATGAGTAAATTTTTAAATTTCCGATTCCACTTGTATATATTTATTACTTTAACATTATAAGATATTATTGCAAATATAATGCAGAACCTATATAAGTTCTATCTGCACTCTAGGTTTGTTTCAACTCTACAAATCCCCGTACGGAAACTAATATAATATGTTATTAGACTATAACTTAAAATATAATATCTTATGGAATGAAATAGAAACTCAGTTAACACAACAAATTGTAGTCGTGGGGAGGAATATGTAAGTTAAAAATATTGTTCACTCGTTATATATGTTTATATTAATTAAACTTTTTAAACAAATATGTCTAGTTGTATAGATAACCAATTTTAACAAGTAACCGATTAATTGATATGAAAAGGTTGTTAGTGTACTTTTAACACCACCTAGTATGGACGATTTAAGATCAAACCTGTGCATTCATTTTCTTATTTTATTTTTTGGTTATTATTTATATTTTTATGACAATTACCTTGAATAATTGTGAGTTATGAGAGAATACAATACCATTTTCATATTTTGAGCTAATTTAGGAAGTAATAATCTGAATTACAAACACTGAGAAAGAGTTTACTAATATATCCCCTATTTTGTAACTATTTTAAATTATTATGAGATATGAGTGATATAAAATAACATTTTCAAGTTTTGAGCTAATTTAGCAAGCAATATTCAGAATTATAAAAATTGAGAAAGAGTGTACTAATATTATTAAACTGATTATGCATCAGTGATTTAAATAATATCACAACGTCACCAGTTTATATCTGGCTTTTGTGTCATTGTGTTTCACAGCTCAATTAATAAGACTTATCCCAGAGATTATTGTCCGCAGGGAATCAAATATAAAATCATATTATCAATAATTATTGAGTTAGGTGTTTATATTTACAGTAAAATTTAACTGATCTCAAACTATCAATATGTAAATTAGGTGGAAAAGTTAGCCATATGTTAGTAATTACTTGTAAATACGAGTTTAAACCATTGATTTTGACAATTATTGAATTTTTCGCTTACACGTAGTAACATAAATTCACTCTACATTTTGATATCTATTTTATTTGTATTCAGATAAAACATAACGTTATTATCTTTCACTCGATTTCTTTTAGCAGTCAACAATCACATAACTAATAGTTGAGTGTGACTGGGTCAAACCTTGACTAAGATTACATATTAGTACTTATTGGTTATATTTTTTTTACATATTAATTAGTTGATGTCGTGAATCAACCTAATTTATGATTTAATGATAAAATTTAACTTTTCAAAGTTCAGTTTGTAGTAGAGGTGTAGTTTGAGATATAATCTTAAGGTTCAATAATATCATATAGAACTTGACTGTTATAATTATCACGACTGTTATTTGAGGTATTATTGACTATTTGGATTAATTTAAATGGAATGTCTAATGTCTATAAGAACTATGAATTAGTAATATTACAATAATCCTTATAATAGAATGAATAATATGATTTTAGTACTACTTGGTATTGCTTTGTTCTTAAAATTAAGTTAGTGTAATCAGGAAAAGTGGAACACTTATAGGTTTATTTTAAATTTATTAGCTTTTTTCTAGTTATAATGAATAAAATTACAAAGGTTAATTTATGTTTTAATAAACCTTTCTACATTGACTAAGACATCAGCAGTTTAGAACTAGACACAGCAGTTGACAGATTTAACTTCATTCCTCAGTGAATTTCGCAGAAAGGAAGCAGAAACAGTAAATGATTTGTTAACAATAACAGCAGACCAAGATTTGATATTAAAACCTTACATACAGCCATGCTTTACACACATTTTATAACTGAATAAATTACTTCTACCGAAAATTGAAATACCAAAGGTAACAGAATCATAAGAATTATATTTAAATTTAATGTTTTTTATGTTTTTTTTTTTTTTTAATAATGACAATCTTCTCTTTTCCAGACAACACATTTACCTTGAGTAATTATAAATATAGAACCTATTGGATTATTTTAAATCAAATTAAAATAATGCGATACAGTAAAAGTCAGATTGAAGGAAAATAAACTAAATATTTTACATTGGTGAAACTAAAATGCTCTTTATTTATTGATATAAAAAATTGGAGATATGACCAATATTAATACTATAAATATATTGAAAAATAATATATACATTTGTATTGTATACAGATGTTTACCAAGACAGTTATGGACAAATGTGTGATTTGTTTGAATGATTGAACTAGTTGGAATTCATTTCAAATGCAAATCAGAATATATTGCAATACCTTCTATTTACAACAAGTTCCAGATGGGAAAGCTAAATTATTCCAAAATGTATTGGCTTTGTGACAAAAATAAGGCTAAAGTCGTGTGATAAGAGATTAAAAGCTGTGAGATTTTGAACAACTGCCAGTTTTCTTGGCTAATCACTGCCTTCGTAATTTATCTCAGAAAATTTAACCTCAACGATTTCCTAATATATATATAACATATAACAGAAACTATATCAACTATAAATTTGCTAGTTGAGGAAAATATTATGACGTATTAAACATTTTATATAATATTTTTGACATTTTAGATTTTTAACATTGAAAAATTTAGATCATTTTATTAATAATGTATATTTTTTCATCTATCAGGAAAAGTTCATTAAGCATTGGTTGGATATCCTATTGACTGAAAATGTTCTAATAAATGAGATAATTTAGGTTAGTTTTTCATAGAGCGAAGAAATATGACAAATTGTTAGTGTGAAAATAAAGTGATATGGAATCTTCAACGTTACGTACAATCCCAAGGACAGGACATCTCTTTGCTGATAGATGGTACGATTTTGGGATAAACAACTAAATGGGTGTAGTTGTGAAAAGCTTTATTTATTTATTTAAATATGCCTCTAATATGTTCTAAAAACAGAATAAACAGACAAAATTAAAAATCAACAAACGTTAAAAACCTTTAACTACACTTAACTTCATACATATCTTTACACACATTTAAATTTTTTAGAGTAGATGGTATAACTTAATGTGTATACCTTCAATACTTTTACTCATATGCAGGTTTTGACGCTAATATGTACTATATTCATTCATATTTTATATAATTATATAATAAGACCTAATATGTACATCAAATGTCCAAGGATTTTTAAAATATTATTATTACAAGTTTACAATGACTTGCAAAACATAACTATTAATTGCATTTATTTCTGTTTAATAATTTGAGTTTATTCATTTTTGTGTAATTAGATTTTTTGGATATTAAATCACACAGAATAATATTTATGATATATTGCGAAAACTGTTAGTTAGTTACACCAAAAAATCATATTTTTTCATTTATTTTATTCAAAGATTATTATATTATGGTAGCCCCCCCACTTTTATTTTATATCTTGATTTTAAAAACATTTTCTAGAACATTTGGGAAATTACATTTGATTTCTAAGTAATCTTTTATAATTACAGATTAAGATATATATCTACAGAAATGTTAAATAAGACCTATTTTTTTGTATATTTTAAAGATATAAAATATGTTAAATATTCTACACTGTAAATGTAAGAAGAGATTCAGAACGACAAAAATGAATGTGGAAATCAGTAATCATAATCTAATACTAAGAAAGATATATATTAATAAATTGGAATTTCGGATTCTAGGTGTAAAATATCAATACAAATTCCTTTTATGAAATAACATTATTTAACAGTTTATGTAAATAGTTAAACACGTTTTTATTTAAGAAATTTTCATTTTATTATGGGTTATTTATTTACTATTTTATTCTCTTCAAAACCCCAACTAGAATTAAAATATAATTTCTTATTTTTTTAAGTCGTATTTACTGTAAATCAATTTAGTTATCTCATACATGAAAGTGGTAAATCACATGTATGCCTATGAAACTGAAATTGTGAAAAAATAATGAATGTTCATGCTGAAGATTTTTGTACTCTAAGATAAAAAAAAATGTTCAGCTGACGGAGAGATTAATGACAAATTATCTTCATGATCACTTAATTTAACTCAATTACATTATTTTATATTAACTGTCAAAATCTTGTTTTATGTGTTACAATTTATTCTTCACCAAGTCTCAGGTGAGAAAAATAAAATAGGTTTTATATAATCGTTCTATCATAAATTGGTTGTGTTACCAGAATAAGGCTAAGTGGTATGATATGAGATAAAAAGCTGGATATTTCGCCTAACTGTCAGATTTTGTGGACTATCACTTTAACATAATTTATTTCTGGGTAAACTTAAATTATTTTACGAAATATTTATACATATTATAACAGTGATAGTTATTGAATCAATTAAACCTCTCAGTGTACTCACAGGGATGGTCTATGTTCGTTTCATCAACAACTGTCGATTTAAGCAGATAAGAAGGTGTTGTAATGGGGCTGAACATTTTATAAAGGGTTTTGAAATATCATGTCACTTTAAATAGTCGGGAACAAATTTACACAATTTTCTTTAATAAGTTTTCGTTTAGTTTAGTTGTGAAATTTCACGACTTAGTATCTAAAAACCTCGTTAAATTATTTTTGCGTCTGTCGAGCTTTGTGCAAAAAGAAAGCTCCAAATACATAATTCACGAAGATTGCTGCCCAAAAATTAAATGAATATCTGTGTTGACTTCTTGATTTAAATACTGCATGAAGATATTCATAACACCAAACTTGTCTATAGTGAAAGGGGTTTATACAATATTCAAGAAAAACGCATTGTCCATAAAAAAAAAAGAAAAAAGATTTAAACTGTAATTTATGGGCATAATTGTCTATTAACTATAAACTGAACACAATCCCATGTTGGTTATCACCTGGTAATACAGCTTGTACATGTTGCAGATGATACTGATACAATATCTGCAAGTTTATAATATTTTGTTGTACTAGATATGTTTTCTTGCATAGCAACACTTTTGAAAGTTAACTCTGGATTCTATAAACATTAACCAATACCCTTTATTCTACCTCTGGTTTAGAAACTGTTTTATATCTACCATTACCAGTAATGAATTCTCAATTTTTTCACTTTCATATAAACGTGGATAAAGACATGCTGATACATTATCTATCTAGCTGACTTTTGGATACTTTACTTGGTAAAGAGGTTTAGTCAACCTTGCATTTGCATTGTCTTGACCATAATATATAAAATGCATACCAGTAAGTACTTTGTTTGTGTAATTTTGATCATCTAATTATGTTTTTTGTACATAGGTAAAAGAGTTTGTAATAAATATGTATAAAAAAATTTGAGTTCGATATCTGTTCTACTTCTAAAAATTTGAAGTATAATGTAATAAATGGGGAAAAAGAAAAGCGGATGACTAGAAAACAAAACATTTTCAGACCTATCATGACAGGACATTTTTTCATCGGTACGGTACGTAGAATTTGATTTTGGCCTCATCTTAAAGAGACACATTGTATAGAAAAATATAGTTAGTTACTGAATGATTTACTGGTAATGAGCTACCTTTGAAAATATCTACTACATTGAATGAAAACTATCAATTGAAATCTTTTAATAAAACTATATTGATGTTATAAAGTCGTTTTAATATGGAGTTTAAGAAATAATCGTAACGGGTTTAGTTGAAGATTGCATTTAACGAATAGGTTGATTTTTTTATCGTATAGATTATTATTTCAGTAACATTCATATAGTGACTAATTTCAATTTTCGAAATCGAATCAGGCTATCATTTCATACAAAACATTGACATTTTTAAATACTTTAAATTCAGCGTAAATGTCTCAGTCCAACTTTGCATAACTAATTTATGCAGATAAATTTATATAACATTTTTATAATGAGAACATAATTCTGAAAAGGAACACTGGGAATTTTGTTTAAATATACTCGTGAGTCACATATATCATAATATATTTACGGAAATTGTAATTCCGGTGTGACTTGGATGGTGGGAAATGTTTCTCCCACAACGTGATTTACGACTCCATAATTTATCTCTTAACCAGGATCTAGCTCAAAGAGAATGTGATGTACCAGACGGTATTGTTTATTTTTACAAAACACTTAACATTTACAAAAAAACCGATCTTCTATGATTAAATGAATTACTATATATTTATATACGGTAATATGTTGTAAACCGTCATTATGAATCGAAGTAGATAAATTATCAAACCATTTGAACACAAAACTTATCCTACTGTGTTAACACTGAAAGTGTAGAAATAAATTATAGATTTTATATGAAAATTTTATAATACTAAAATAAAGCACTATCATTTATTTGAACAACACCTATGTTAAAACATACTTAGGTTTTCATGCCTCAGGGTTCAAAATTGCCACCTAACTATAACCACTAAAACAAACTGAAAATAAAAAGTTGAATTTTAACTAAATATCAAATAACCAAATGTATTCTAATTTGAAACAGTTTGTTTTAGAGATCAAAATATTACACCTCTCTTATTATTAATTTTAAACATATTTTCAATTATTAATTTTTTGTATAAACTAATATCTTTAGTTAGTTGGATTTGCAACTAAATAGAAAATGGAAAATATTATTTCCTAATATGTTATTTAATAACATACACACACACACACACACACACACACACACACACACACACACACACACACACATATATATATATATATATATATAACAAATATTGATGATGTCTTAGTCATTGGTACGTCAACTAGTACGAATAAAAGTGGTTATTGTGGAACATCGTCTTTTCAATAATTTGACGAGATATAACAAAAAATGTTAGGCGAATTAGTACTTTTCAGCAGATTTTAAGGTTTTTAATGGGTTGAATTCATACTCATTCACTGCAAATTGAAGTGCTTCTGATTCAAAATCCATCAAAAGGTACATTTCATCTCCATTTATTGTTCACTCATTTCATACAACTACTCTTATTTGTGATATTTAGACCAATTCTTTATTTATCTTCTACCGACTCATTTTGGATATACATCATCTCCTAGTATATTTATCATTATCCCTAATGACAATGCAACTCTGATGACACATTTATTTTTTGATACAATTTTGCACACTTTACCTTAATTTTAGCCCACTCACTCCCTCAATACTCAGTTAATACAATCGTGAATAATGACATTACAACTAAAAATAAACAGATTATGTAGAAAAAAAACTTAAAAATTTTCTCAAAAACCCATGAATATATTCAGTATACTATTATAAAAGTTTGAAATTGATGAATTAAGTGCTTATAAAGTTCAAACAGACGTAAAGGACATTTTTGTAGTGACTTTGTTTTTACAATAATACCAAGAACCGGACCTTGCGGATTTTTGTAAATACATTAACATTTATACATTCATTTATACAATACAAAATCATCCATTCTTGGATATTGTTCTAAATATTACATTTTATATTATATCAAATAACTACTTTAAAGTTGTTTGTATTTTACAAAATCTTTCATACATCGTTATTTATCACGTTTTGTAAAATATGGTTCAGCCATATACTTACTCATGAAGAATGGATTACAATATTAATATTATGTCGCATTGGTCATATATTAAATAACGTGTACGGATGTTGGTGTCAGAGACTATTGAATAGCCGGGAGTAAGGCCATTCTCAGAGCTGCGATTTACAACGATTTATATTTAAATCCATAACCAGTAATGTATCATTCATTGCATTCGTGTTACCGAAAGATATTTTCCATGTTAAAAAGTACACTTTTTTAAATTCAATTTTGTATTTGTTATAATATAATAAAAATAAAAGCTGCAATAAAATCTCTATAAACCTATTATAGATAAATTTTATTGTTTACAAATAAATGTATGTCAGGGATAGTTGTGCTCATTAATCATTTTAATTAGTTTTGAAAATGTATCCTCTTCAATATATTTCAGTAATCCAAAGAGTAATAATAATAATAATAATAATCCAATATAATTCGGGTTTTTAAATTTATTTTCGGGAAACCTCAATCAAGTTGTAATTAAATTTAGGAATAATAATTTAAAATAATGATTATTTGTAAATTTCATACTGGAAACATTTATATGGACAAAATTTGTTAATTTTGCATTTTTGTTTTTCAAATAATCAGAAATACAACATTTTTCATTACTTCGATGTTATCCATGTAATCAGACTTAAAGAAAGTAATATTTTTTTCATTACAACGCTACTCAGAAAAATCAAAAATTGGTTTCACGGAAAACATTTCCTAATTTTTCCTTATATTTTGATAAAACACAAAAATAAGATTACAGTTCGTATAAAAAACAATAATTTTTTATGAATTTTCGGATTATTCTGTATAAGCCAATGACTTTTGACAAATTTCTTATATAGAGGATGTCAGTTTCTCTAAATGCCGTTTCTTTCATGATTCTATCTTTACTGGAAGATTGAGAAACATAAACAGTCCACAGTTTATGTTTGTTTCTGGAGATAATAAACTGTTCACATATTGTTTGAACATTTGATAGAAAAATTGATGTTGTTTGATAATAAATTACCTTTGTTTTGTATTAATATATCTTCAAACTATTATACTTTATGGTCTTTTAATTCCAAAAATTTATGAATGCCCAGCGCCAATACCAAATATAAATCAACAATATATTACTTCAGCAATAAATATGAATTCACAAAATATAATCAATCATAGAGTTTTCGTTGACACGGTGGTTTATTTCGTCTCTAACATAGCGTTTATAAATTCGTGTAATTTTAGTCGTAGTTACGAAAATAGTGAGACCTGTCGTCACTGCAAGTATAATGATAATTTTATACATTTAATAAGGATTGTGTGCTATCATAGTGAAACCAAACAATTGCTTACATTGGTGATTTTTATGTACGAAGTTAAATTAAAATTTAATACAATTTTCAAAATACAATACATCTCGCTTCAGTATTACTATACATTTTTATTTAGTAATATTATTATGACAAAAGTTAATAACTAAATCCATGAATGTTATTATTATTTATTCCTTAATTATAAATATAAAAAAACACAGGATATAAAAATGAAAACACGGTATTTCACATAAAACAAACTTATAATCCATAATAATTAAATAAAAGGCTTCGGCAAATATTAAAAATATATTGTGGAAGTACATATTGCCTTTTATTTAATTATTAATATTGGAATTCCACCAAGTAACTACGGTCGGTAGAATAAGTTATATAATCAATAATTTTGACTGTGAAATTTGAAGAACATTGGGCCATTAGGTTTTGACAAATGAGTGGTAATGGTTTATATCGTATATAATAACTTAATGTAACTAATCAATTGGATGTTTTTTATTATTTCTGCATTTAACAAACGCTTCATTTAAAAATTACTTTAATTTAAAATTTTACTTTTTAACGTAAAAATACAATTTGGTAACATCAATGCAACAAAAAAAACCAGAGCTGTACTAAGTCACTACACCTAGATAGTATCTCCTGGTTTTGTTATGAAATTTATGAAGTCGTAAATCGCAGCACTGAGAATTGCCATACTCCCCACCGTCCAATATCATCCAACATAGCAATTTCCGCAACCTTAATTTAATACATCACCATTGTTACACAATACTAACATTATAATGATCACATTTTGAGTAATTGGCTCAATATTATTTTATAAAATATAAACAATATTATATAAAAGATGTTGTAAAATAATGTAAATTCTATATTTATATATTACAAATAAAATAAATTATAACATTTACATATAGTACATACATATATATATATATATATATATATATATATATATATATATATATATATATATATATATTGAAATACTAAATAGCTGCAAAGAATTTTCTCCAAAAATATTTATTTAATGAAATATCCAAATTGCTTCATTCCATTGTTTAGAGAAATTTACTTAAATTTGAACTGTGATTTTATAAATTTTCAAAAAAATACAATTTAGAGTTATCATGAATGAAAAAAGATGTCTCCATGTAAAAATATTCTAACCTAAAAATCACCAACAAACTGGAATAAAATTTGGTCTAGACTATTGTAGAATATTGTTCTAAGAAGATAAATCTGAATACAAAATTATCATTAAAACGTAATAAGTAATTCACAATAAATTATAAAACAACAAACTCTCAAAACAATAATTTTCAACGCACTAAACTGTACTAGACACCAGTAAGCAGTGGACTTGTAATATTGCAACGTACTGAAGAAGGAAGCTATCCAAACACTTTCTTTTTTTTCTTTTTTTTTTCAAATTTACTAGTACACCTTAGTAGAAATATTAGTAGAACAGGGCAATGGAATTACATATTAGACAGAAATATTACTAATCGATATTGTCTTTTCGTAAACGTAACAAAAATAACAGGGGAGTGGTTAATCAAAGTTACGACTACGTAGAATTTACATATCTCCAAAACTATGACATCTATAACAGTATGAGTGCTCAGTTTGAAAGAAGAAGAAATATGCAATACATTCTTGTAGTATTTGAACAAGTATTAACATTTACAAAAACAATATGAATATCTCATATTTTCACTTAATGCGACTCATACTCATTTCACATAGCGCCAAACACACCAAATACGTACAATGATTAGATTTTTTCCCTTTCTTTATATGGACTTTCGGTTATATGATTATGAAAGAATGAAACAAATACAATTTATTGTATTGAATGGAGAATGTAATTTATTATGATTATATTAAAGAATAAATTATTCCGATATGATTATTTTTACTAAAAATTGAATTGACTAATATGTGACTTGATGATATGTGACATCATAATATGATGACTTGTAAAAATTTATTGTAAATTGAAGTTTTAGTATAGATCCTAAACTGTACAATTTAGAATCATTTGGAGAGCAAAGATTGAAAGATGAAGAAAAATACTTTAGAATAATGTCACTTCAGTGTAGTTTGACACAAAAATATGGACTTGTAAAATAAGAAGAAGATTGATGTAATTTTGTGTTTTATTTTGCCACGGAACTCGTTAGAGGCGAAATAGGAAAATTTTAAAAGTTCATTAAAAATATATATATATATATATCGATTTATATACTGTTGGTTATATGAATATGAATGTTTGAAATATTAGCTTTACGACGGTATATATATATATATATATATTGTTGTGATAGGATGATTTTTAGGTGGTCGAAATTTTGAAAAATAAGTGGTTGCACTTTAGTGCGTCATTCATTGGCTCTAGAGCAGCAGATGCCACTTACAGGCCTACTATGTTGAATGTAGTCAAACTATTTATTGGAATTAATGTTTAATTTTGTTAGATAAAACTTATATATTTGTCAGATTTGTATAAACTGAGTACCTAACGAGTTGAGCAAAAACTAGTAAAAACTACCATTAGACAATATCAGTTGTGATATATAAATACTTGGTAGTATTGTAAATATGCAAAGACATAATGCAAATCCCATTAGAATTGGTTAAGGATTAATGGGCTAATTCTCATAAAGTGAAATGAATGAGTTAAATGTGTCTCGAAAGTATTTACCGTTGGTAGATTGAGGATCAAATGATATTAGAACTGTAATACGTGTTGTAAAGTCTATAAGAAGTCAACCCTAGTGATACTGAAATCTACTCAAAACCACCAATTCGTGATATAAAACGTAAATTCATTATAATATTAATAATAATTTTAAATTAGGAACTTAAAAAAATATAGTATGTTACCCGTCACCAATTAAAATTATGCACAATTTCCTAAATTAATAATTGTATTTTTTATTTTATTTTTCAAAATGACATTCGAAACACTTTGTCATCATCATCAACTAAGTATATCTTACTATCTTGTATTTAAGTTAAAATCCTTCTAAAGATATTAAATTAAATACTAATGTAGCTTTTAAAAAATACGGAAAACAAGTTTAAAATAACAATTAAAAACATCTCTTTTTTAAATAGGAGTACAATTTTAACACCACTAAAAGCTGTTTAAAATTGATAGTTAGTTGATATCATAATTTAACTTCCATTTTGTTGTATTAAGAAACAATTATAAATACTCAGTAAAATATAGAAGACATGGTTCTAAAACGATTAAGAAACAATTTGGTTGAGGTTTGTATCTGGTAATAAATACCACAAGTTGAGATGCTTATAATAATAATAATAAATTAAACTCATTAGTTTGAACACGTTACATACACGATATCAAAATAAAATACATGTTATTTTTGGAATATTGGAACCCCAAGAATAAATAGATTGTATGTGTGTTGTTCTTCCTCTTATAGAAATATGACAATATATTATTTTGTACGGAAATATCTTGTAAAGTCAATAATTTATTACTGCATATTCAATGCTAACATTCGCATACGTCATTCAATCAACATATTAAGTGCTTTACTCACTTGTTACTAATTAGTGGAGTATTAGTTAGGAATATAGTCTAAGTTCGTTCTAGGAACCCAGAATGAAATAATTGTGACCGACCTGGAAAATTGACGAAATTGCTTACCTTGCAAGCAAGGCAGACGTCATTGATGCTACAATGATTTATAAACCCTTGGGTGGGTGGAAACTTTGTCATTAAGGCCATGGTTGATCAAGGGAAGGAGCTGCAGGAATTATTAAAGATAGCCAGACGGACTTGGGGAGTACGAAATTCCTCGGAGAATTGAAACATAGGACGAGCGAAATCGTGTATATTTTCAGAGACCAGTCATTATAAACTATAACGTAGAATCAGATAGTATCTTAGTCACAACAATTTGAGTAATTCTGGATTCTCAGTCATTAAAATGATTTAAATGTTTGCAATTAGTATATAAGAGAACGAGGAGAATCAGTCAAGTTATATTTAATGATAAAAAATCATTAGTTAATTATATATCTGAACCAATGATTTATTTATTTTAAAGTTAATGAAACTCTATATGTTAAAGTCTATATATAAAAAATCAAATAGACTTTGAAAATCGTTTTAATAATATTACGTGTTTTGCTAAAATAAATGTTTCTGCCTGGTCGATCACATTCTCTTTGAACTAGATCCTTTTTCATATAAATGAATGGAGTCATAAATTGCGTTTGTGGGAGATACATCTCACATCACCCAGCACATGCCGGGATTTTCATTTCCGCTCATATTTTATGATATATGTGTCTCATGACTACATTTGAATAATATTTACTGAGTTTCTATTCGGAAGGAATTATGTTGTCATTATTAACAAAACATTGTGATAAATATGTCTACATAAAATAGACATGCTAGTTGGTCTGACACTATTGGACTATATTGCATGTACAGTATTGTTAAAATGTCTATATTCATAAAAAAGTGTAGTAAGAATATTATGATCATCGAAATGGATTTTGTTCTGTGGATTTAAATAGTATCACTGAAATTACACAAATACGAATATTCCTTGTGATTTATTGGGACTTGAAGAGCTTAAAAATTATTGAATTGTTTTAAAGTTTAATTGAATTACAGTACAGTAATTAAATCGAAACGAAAACCAATCAAGCTTTCAATATATTATTATACATTTTTCGGACATTTTCCATCATTTGTGTGTTAAAAATTCAAAACATGTCGTTTCGGGAATAAGAATCAATTCCCGTTATCAAGTGACTAAAAACTAAAGAAACATGAAACTAGAAACTAAGCCTATGGGAGGAGTAAAATAAATAAGAATACCACCAACCAATATCTAAGCATGCATCTCAGACCTGAAACTGAAAAGTCAAAAAACACAATAACGGCAAACACACAACTAACGGCAAGTACGTGTTGTTGTATCAAAGATCTGTTTATGATTCCCGAACTTGACTTATTCACGAAACTTCGTGTTTTGAATTTTGAACACACAAATGATGGCAAATGTCCGAAAAATGTATAATAATAAAATTTAACTTCCATTATTAACAAATAAATTCAAACAGAGAATTATCAATATAATCAGGTCAAAGTCATACTGATTGAAAGATTTTGAATAATAATAAGAACATTCAAATTATATATACACAAAAAAGAACAAAATGCTATAGATGATTAATTTTAAAACGCTCTGGATAAAGTGAAAGAGTTTAAAGAAATATATTTTGGTTATCTTTATGTAATTGAGTAATTGTAAGTTACTGCCAAATTAATCGTATTACAAAGGCTGCTTTCTGGACTATAGAATCCATTATTCACCATATTACCAAGATGAAAATATCAAGATAATAGAAGTTTGTTCTGGTGTAACGATGAAATATATTTATTAACGTTGGGTTTTTATGTAAGTTGTAACATAATTACTGTCGTAAATTTAAAGTTTATTAAACTGAAAAGAAGTATGTTTTATTGAAATATAGAACAGTCAAACTTAGCAGGATTAATCATTAAACCGCTTACAAAACTACAATTAGAAGTGTTTTAAAATATTTAACAATATTAGAGCTCTTGATATGTAGGAATACTTAAAATCTCAGAAAAATTATTCAATCATGTTTTTATCTCCTTATATTTAATCATAACAGAATATTCTATAGTACAGTATATTTCTCAATAACTAATTCAATAAAAAATAACGAATAAACGAGTACCAGCAGTTTAAACGTAATTACAATCTATAAATGATACAATAATATAAGATTAATTTTATTGAATAGCTACGTTTTACTGTAGAGTTTAAATATAAGGAATTGCTTTTATTATAGAAAGATATTACATTAAGGAAGGAAATGTAAATAAATATATGTTTCTCTCTGTATTGCTAAGATTACTCATAATAAAAGCAACAATCGCCTTTCCTTCTTGAAAATTTTGCTTTAAGATTAATATCTTTTATTTAGTTATAAGAACTAATGGTTACGTGAAAATACAAAATTTTCTAACTTCAAATTTGAGTTATTGGAATTAAAATATGATTTCAAGATTAATATAATTTTATTATTATACATTAGGATGAAACAATAACAATAATGTGTAGCAATGCATTCTGGAATAAATTGTTTACAAAATTTTCTAACTTCAAATTTGAGGTATTGTAATTAAAATATGATTTCAAGATTAATATAATTATTATACATTAGGATGAAACAATAACAATAATGTGTATCAATGCATTTTGGAATCAATTGTTTACAAAATTTTCTAACTTCAAATTTGAGTTATTGGAATTAAAATATGACTTTAAGATTAATATAATAATTATACATTAGGATGAAACAATAACAATAATGTGTAGCAATACATTCTGGAATCAATTGTTTACAAAATTTTCAAAGAAAAGCAAATAACAAATCGCTACATTTATGTGTTAGATTGTGTGTTCATTTTACCATAATATTAACTATGTAACATATTTATTTATAATTATTATCTTCTATTCAATTGATTTTTTTAGGGATTTTGGTTCTTAAATGTTTTCTACATTTTCAACATATTATTGTTTCCAGGTTTTAATGACATATTTAGACTCCAGTCCACTAGCTACGTTCATTGCATTCCAAAACATAAAGTAGTCACATTGCGTAAGTAATTGTTATTAAATATTTCGTAGTCTTAAGCTGCGATACAAATTTATTCAGACAATATAATTTCTGAATATAAGACGTCTACAATCCTACAGTTCTTGATGAGATCGTGAAATAGGGCAATTGCAATTAGTACTTTTAAAATACTGATTTATTGAAGGGATGTAGTTAGTTTAAAAGTTACATACATTTAAGGGTGAAAGTACATAAAACTTTTCATTTTTGATTATTATTTTTTAAAAGAAAGTGTGACAGTGTTACAATAAGTATTTGTTAGAAACTACGTAATTATTCACTATTTTATTTATAAAATATTCACTTTCCCTAGACACGAAGCTAAAAGATATAATAACTTCGTGCGTTGTATACAATTTTAGTTCTTGAATACTACCATATGATTTTTTTTTTATTAAGACAAATCCAATATAGACAAAACGTGAAACAAATATAAACGTAACTACGTTTTAAGAACAATGGTTACTAGTTAATTTTTTTTTACTGAAATGTATAACTTATATTTTTAAATAGTAATAGATTGTCCAATGTGAAAATATTAATTACTTACTTCCAACAAAAGTTTCTGTTTTTTGTATTAATATTGTATCTGTCTACAACAGAATAATAACTATTCGCGTCAATTCTTAACAAAATAAAATTATAACATTTCATAATACACGTATAAAATAAAAATGAAGTCACAAATTGTGGGGGGAAATATTTGATATAAGCTGAGAAATTAAGTTTGAAATTTACTATTTTGTGCCTCGACACAACTTAAAACGTAGACACGTAATCGATTTAATGTCAATATCTGTAATGTTGGTTGAGCAACCATGGTCGTAAATGAAACAAGACAGGGGTGTAATTTAGTAATTACTGGTGCTTGTTTGGCTTTAAATAGGTCTAAATAAAGAAGAAAGAAACAATTAAATTTTCCTTTTTTTTAATAGAGTTTTTGTCATCAAAATTTATCCGTAATTTAAGCTTATTTTGAAATTACCATAATTTTGTGTATTTTATGGTGTCCTCAATATGTTACTATACTTAGTTTTAAGTTTCTACAATATTTTATAAAAAAAACCGCCAAAGATATAGTCATTTGAGTTTCACGCCTTTGTTTTGATTGTGCACTACGCATACGACAAACAAAATACGATAGATAATTAGACACTAACACAGACAGAGACAGACAATATTTCAATCAGGGGACATTAAAACAAATATTTCATTAAGAACGTTGACATCAAGTTTACTACACATCGCGTAACTTTCTGTATACTACTCACACATACGAAATTAAAAGTAATAAGTTTTTAGTAATAGGTATAACCCTTTTTTTTCTTTTTTTTTTTTTCAAAACATAATTAATTGTGGTGTTTACTTACCTAACCTAGCGTCACACCTATTCAACGAATAGACTTATAAGGAACTAGAACAATGGCAATAATTTGCAATGTAAACTTAAAGAGTAATTCGTTTCAATTAAAGTAATTGACCGAAAGTTACAATAGTTATCTTTGTTGGGAAGAAAACTTTAGGCAATACAAGGGAGGACATTACATTACCCAAAGTTATTGGCCTACTCAGATTCAAAACATCTATTAAAGAGAACCTTTCATGAAAAGTAATTATTTTAAATACCCTAAATGCTAAATGAGTTAAAAAACATTTAAGTATTATTTTAATTTCAATACTGTCTGCTGTTTCGATATGTTTTTACAATCACAAGATATCCCCCCCCCCAAATAATTATTCATATAATAATTATGTAATATATATATATATGTATATAAACATTAAATAATTGTTTATTTTTTGTTATTGCACGCGGAAGAAGCTAATAAAGTGTAAACACATTTTAATATTTGTTGGGAAGGCACAATATGATGCTTTATGTTTATGCTATATCACAACAACAGTACTTGAAAATATACATAGAAAACAAAATAATAACAAAACAGAGTAGCATTGATTTTACCTAAAATATTTTACTTTAATAGCAATATTTAAATATTTGAAAACAATAATACAAACGAAAATTTTATCATGTTTTATTTTAATTTTAAAATTTAATTTAAATTAAAAGATTTAATCAGAAACAATAAGGATATTGCTTAAAGAAGATACTCAACTTTACAAATCAGAGTTCTTGATTTTTGTTGTTGTAGTTATTGGAGTAAAATATGAATTGTATTTTTAGGAGAACGTGACCAATGGTTTTTGTTTGGAATATATACATGGTTTTGTAAAAGCATTCTCGACATAATTAGACCAGCACAAATTTTACTACACCTCATACACTCTTTGGATAATAATATTTAAATTTCACTCATTGAATTTTTGTATAGTTTAATTTATATTAACTCCTTTAGAAAGTCTTTTTTAAACAATTTTATCAGGAAGTGGATAGTAAGATTGGGTTTACCTAAAAGTATAATTTTAGACCTATGCATCAAATAATAAGTTTTTAAACCTCTAAATTTAAGAAAAGGGAAATTTTTTAAAAATATTAAATGTGATAAGTCTTTATTTTTAGGTGTCTAGGTGTGTCATAAACATAAATATCAAAGAAAAAAGTGATTTTCCTTTGTATGTAACGTTGAAAACCTACCCGTTATTATTGCAATTGAAAAAAGTAACGACCATAAAATAGAGACCCCTAGTCCAAGAATATCGTAACACCGCTAGAGTCGGAAAAAAACCAGAGTTTGTGAAGTCAGACATTATATAAAATATCTATGAGAGTGATGCAACACTAATTGAAACGGATGTAAATCAAATCAGGTACACATAAATAAAGACCCGTTACAATTACTCTTACGAAATCATTTCTGCATTCAGTAATTATAAAATTATTGACAAAGAGAATAAATTAAGCTTTGTTATATGTATATAAGAGATTTGATATAATAGTAATTATTAATAAGTAATAGTTTTTAAGGTTAAATCGACAATTCTCAAATTCTAAATTTGGTTAAATGCCACAGCAACTTTCACTTTGTACCTGTACACATTTTGGTCATTCTCTTTCTATCTCTGCTTGTAGTCAGATGCATTGCCTGTTCCCTCAGCCTTTTCTCATGGACTTAAGTACCGGCTACCTCAGATTCATTTACTTTGTACCTCAAATACTTTTATAATTCTATTTTTAAACATTTTATATCTTGTAAAGTGTCAAGTGCGATCAGAGTGAAGTGATTGCAAGAAGAAGTACTGGCCAGTTACTACACATCAGAAGTGGAATCGTTCGTTGACACAATATAACGACAACCTCAAGAAAGGTAAACTCAATTACTCTGGTCCTCCGGTACTCAAAACTAGTAAGTAATAAATTCATACATTAACACTCATTAATTGTCGAACAGTAATCATATTGAAACAAAATATTGATTGGTCGTAATGAACAGTGCACACGACAGTTTAAAAAAACAACTATCAATTACGTCTCAGAATGCAAAAGATTTAAGATTTACCTAAAACAGAAAAAAGTAAATTTACGTGTCAACGGTAGTTAAAAGTAAAATAATAACTTATTGCTTAAATTTTTGTGGACAGATTCCCATGACCTGGTTTTCTTAAAACAAAAATTATACTTCTAACTTAAATAAATCATAACCGCCGGTCCATCCCACGTACTTAAGCCTATTGTTTAGGTTCACACCATAAAAACATCTTTCCCTTATCTCCTCGAGTCACTGTACTTCTGGCTAAATTATATTTATTAAGTAAAATGAGTGGTAATCTTACGAAAACAAAAATAATTGCGTCAATATGTATTGTGTTTACAATAAACAATGCTGATGTCACACCAAAACTCAATGTTAGGATGTCTTACATTAGAATGTAACGATTTTCATAATGAATTTTGTTAAGCAGGCTCTAAAGACCAAATTCAGTAGACTCTAAACAGTAAAAATTATTAGAGACCTAATTTTCTAAGAAAAAAATCATTTATTTAAATATAAACTGAACTGTACCATAAATTCGTTCTCACTGTTAATAGAGATTAAATAACATATGAGCTTTTAAAGGAGGCGGGCAATATTCGTTTCTGTTAGCCAATTACTTCTGAACTGTAGCGTTTTTTAATTACAATTTTTGCACACGAGTTTGGGCGATTATTTTCGAATTTCAAATTTTATGTTTTATTACGCCTACACCTAGTTTTGACGCTTCAAAAATATCTTAAAACTCTCTACAATTGCTGCCATACATTGCCCATACACCAAATTCGATTAAAACCGTTCCTTTCGTTTGTGCTGAAGAACAATGCACAAATATACTTTGAGACAGACAGAGCTTCACTCTATCTCACGGCTTAACCATCCTTGAATAATCATGACCTCTCTTACCAGCTCGTTCTTTCTAATTTCTTACTCATCTTTAGTGGATCTATAAGGATGTCTCCTTTCCATATACCAGTAAACAGACATAGTTTCAGAAACTTAACTTTTGTACTCAGGGTTCCTTTAACGGATATATCCGCAAACAAAATACATTTTGAAATCTTTACATAACTTAGTCTATACTACGTATATATTAGAAGATCGAAAACATTTAAGAATAAATGTAAACTTCTCATTGATAATAAATATACAACTGTCAACTAGAGCAGGATGGCATTGTAACTATTACTGAATTATGCTTTATTAATTAATATCCTAGACAAAAAATTGTAACGTTAGTATATTTGATATTTTATTAATTTATGTACTCTAATTAAGAAATGTGTAAACTTACTATTTGCTTTTTATAACACCCTGTACCGGTTACGATATTTACAATACATCTTCCCTTACTTTACATCTTTACTCACTCTACGCTACAGAGAACGTTTAATATAGTGTTTCCAAAAATGAGAATTTAAAACCCCTAATTTGGTTGTTATTAAAAATAAATTAAAAATTCCTTTAAGTGTCTTAAATTCACCTATTGGAATATTTTCAATTTTTAAAGTTTAAAAAATTCTTAGTTTTTGGAACACCCTGTATATCCTACTAAACTTTTGACTCTGTAGATAGTTCAGGTTAAATACTGAACCATAACGTATTTCGTAGGAATCGTCATTCATCAAGAAGAACTTTGAGAGTGAAAGGTTTATTAATTATTGTAGTAAATAATCAATTTCCTTAAATACATTTTATAAATCGCATAGAAAATTTTATATTTATATGTTACTGTAAATAAAATACATTTCTACCTTCATAAAATAAACATAATCAAAACAATTATATAGATGGATTTCATATTTTTGTTGTACTGATATTACAAATCCCAATATTTGCATTTTCGTTAACAGCTATATACGAAGAGAAATAAACTGATGTAATAGTATTTACAAAATAAAATCCATTTAAACAATCTATACAAATACGTTTATTCTGATCAAAACTATTTTTGTTGGGTTTTTTCTAAGGGAATTTCTTATTAAGTAGAGTGAAATGATTTAATTTATATTAGATCGACTATGTCATATTATTATTATTATTTTAAGTAAAACTGCATAATAACCATATATAAGAAGAGAGCAGGTATTGCCACGCCCATTGGCATGATGTGTGACGAGGCCAATTATGATTCCCGAGGGACAACCTCGCTGCTGTACTAATGTTAGTTATTAGGGTTAGTATGTATTGTACCTCTGAAGATGATAGCAAATTTATTGAAATGTACATAAACTAGAATAAGCATAAATATACAGTCTTTGTGTTGTAAGTGTTTTATTGTGGTTTTGGGGATTTTCCTTTCACCAAAAGTACAAGGTAATAAATAACTTAATCGTTTATTTTCATGTCATTTGAAAGCAACTCTTCATATTAGAATATTTGGATGTTAAATAGTCAAAACTCTAACGTTGAAAAATTTACCTTCAAATGTTTTCGTTAAGAAGATGCAAGAAGTGACGTTTTCATTTATATTGTAATAAAATTTGAAAAATATTGTTACATATCTCTAAAACACATTTGTTTTGTTTTTGTGACCCTTATGAAAACATATCTCTTGTGGTGGAAACAAATCGTAATATAATGCTACGTTCAAAATTATACCTGGAATTGTAATAAATACATTAGTTTTATAGTTTAATAATTAAATAGATGGAACTAGATTGCCTAATAATTCACCATTTCTTGAAACTTTGTTTCTTGACTACTTAAACGATTATTTCATAAATCTTACAGAGAAATGTAAGAAATCAGGAAATGTGCACGTCCGTTCTATTTCAGATTAACTTGAATAATTTTTCTTCTAATAGTCACAACAAAACAATTCCTTTACCACCTTGTGTTAGAAAATAAGTAAGTTCAAGGTTAAGAAAAACCAAAAGCTTAAAGTTTCAAATATTTTAATAATATAAATGAGCTACAATTGTTTCGCCTTGCGGCATCATCGGGCAACTGATAATTTACAGGTATAGACAACTATTTAAACATAAGTAACAGGAAACTGAAATACAATAGAGAATTCGGGAAAGGTAGGGGGATGACTTAGCAAGTAGATAAAGGTTATTGAACTATGCTACGGATAGGTTTTAAAGGGGTGACGAATTTAATACAATTTGGTCATTTAAGTTGAGAGTAGGCCTAAGTGAAATATATCTATTTATTTCTAAACGTTCTAAATTATTTAATCTATTGCTTTTATTTTCTATATGTAAGAGTTTAACATTCAATTTCTGATCAAAACTATGACCTGAGTCCAAAAGGTGGTTAGCAAAGTTAGAGTTTCTATAGGCATATTTCCAGCTATTTACAAGTTCTTTAATTCTAACTTTTATAGATCTACCTGGTTTACCTATCTACTCAGAGTCACCATCTTGACAAGATATTTTATAAACTCCACTATTTTCTAACATTTCTTTTTTATCTTTATTATTGACCAACATTTTCCCTAGATTTTTTGTACAATAAAAGGCAAACTTTACGGTTACATTTAGTTGAAATAAGGTTAGTGATTTTATAACTAGTTCTGTTGATATAAGATAATTTACAATATTTAACTATTTCAATGCTCTCGTTATGGGAAGAGTAGACTAAATTTTTAGCTCTTCGCTTTAGCTTTTTTCTTAAAAATATTATCTATTAAACTAACATCATACTTATTAACAGCAATTTGTTTAACGACATTCAGTTCATCATAAAAGTCATTAGGTGAAAGAGGTACACTAATAAGTCATACCATGCTGTGAAAAGCAGCATGTTTATGGCTGATAGGGTGGTTAGAATCAGCAGGTATTACTGTATCTGTATAAGTAGGTTTTCTGAAAATTTTAAATTTATGATAACTATCACTGATATTAATGTTAAGATCCAATAATTAAATGCTGTTATTTATACCCACTTGCATAGTGAACTGAATGTTGCTATTTACAGATTTATGGTTTTAAGGAGATAATCTAACTGCCTATTAGTGCCACTAAACAAACACAAAACATCGTCAACTTAACGGTACCAATAAATTATATTTTTAAATAAATGATTGTCTTTACCGTTAAGACCAGTAAGACCAACGTTAAGAACTGAATGTTTACACAAATTGTAAAATATTTAGCACATTTGGTTAACAAAACTAATAATAAATTGCTATAATTAATTGTGAGAGGTTATGATTTTAGTTTGTTGATTATTTTTATTGAAGGGATAACACTAATATTGACATTTCTCTAAAGGAACCAAAAATGAATTTAATAATGAGTAAATATTATATATATAGAATTTAATTCTCAGAAGTTATTCGCGTGAAAAAGACCAGCCATAGGCCCTATACGATTCAAAAAGTTTTACCTCTACTGTAATACGCTTATTCCCTATGGCAATTTTATAGAGGTTACAACTTAAAACTTGAATAAATCTTGTCCAAGAGTTATGAGAATCGATATTTTGTTGGATTCATCCTAAATTCAAATACATATGTAAAACAATATATTTTATTCAATTTTAAAGAGAGTATTTCTTACTTTTAGACTTCTTTCATCCTCTTTTCTTTATTCTCATCACACATTTTTTTTTGTTGTTATTATTATTTTGATTTAGATAATAATTGTTTGTTGTAATATTTAGTTTAGATAAAATACTCTATGTACTTAGATATTGTTTATTATTTATTTTGCGTAACCTAACATTTTACATGATTACCACACTTTTTCTTTAAAAGGAATCTCTTAAATAGTTTCAATGTTAATTAATTTGTTACTATGAATCACACATAATTTATACAAACTTTACTATTTTCTAGTTACTAGCAAGTAATTAGGTAAAAAGATAGACACGAACCAAGGCAATAAGGAAAAGAATAATCTGTAGCGGATGTGATGAGTTTTTAGGTTGCTTGAAAGAAAGGATATAGATGACTATGGGCTTGTGGAAAAAATGGTAATAAATGCAAGGAGGAAATATTGAATTTTAAATAGGTGATAAACGTAATGAAAGTTGAGGCACAAGATAAAGGCGAAAAATAGGTAAGTTCATGTCAGATATGGTAAAGTCAGAAAGGAAAATTCATGACGTAGGGGAAACTAAAGCAATGGATCTAAAACATATAATATATTTGCCAAAATATTATCAAGAGAAAGAGACAGTCGAGTTTGGGCGAAATAGTTGGTAAAATTCGATGGAATATTTTAAGAAGAGAGTAGAATATCCGGCGGAAATCAGCCCTGCATTAGAAAAACAAGAAAAATTAAAATATTTTAAAACGTTTATATGGGACTGCAAGAAAATAATATTTAAGGTGTTAAGGGAAATATCGTTAATTAATGATAATCTAAAACTATTCTAATTAAGAGGTAATGGGGTTACAAAGTATTAAAAAATAGGAATAATTTAGAAAAAACAAAGGAACATCATAGGAGGAAGATGGTCCAAAGCAGAATATTTTTGTAGGATAAAGCGGCAAATTTAAATTCTCCAACTCCCCAAACATTCTTAATATCTTAACATAATGCGTCATATCGATAAATCTCTCCAAATAGCAAGCGACGGTCTTTTAACAACGTTTGAGAGTATGAAGAAATTAGCTCTTTTGATTTTTTGTCTGTTCAAACAATGCTCTGTTCAATATTTTTACTCCCATTCAATATGGTTATTTCTCTCTATCTCTGTCAGCGTTGTATATTAGTAACGTTACGTCCTCTCTATTCAAACTTCAGGTATTCCTTTTTATTTCTAAATGCCGTAATTTAACTCACGTAGAAAACGTGATATTTAATTAAGTATTTTCTTTAGTTCTTCCAGGATTGTGAGCGGTTCTGATATTTTCCAATTATTTCATACTTTAATAACTGCCCTAAAATGTCTCTTAGTGTAGGACTTAAGCCATTCAGCTTTGTCACTGCAACATCCTCGTTGGATCGTATTTCCTCAACCTTACTCTATGAATTTCTATTTATATAAATTATCTCATTGGTTAATTCATGAAGTTTAATGTGTTCTAAAAGTTTTCTATTATTACATTAAAATAGTTAATTCTGAAATGATTATTATATAAATCAGTAAAAGGTAAGGACAGTAATATAATTAATAGCAATACGCGTAATTCTACACATTACCTACTTTCCAAATAATTAGCAAGTCTAATTTAATCGCAAGAGTACACATTTTAAATATATTTTCAATTAAAAACTTTAATTTTATATAAATGTTATTTGCTTTGCGAGTTCTTAACTTCATTTATTAAATGTAAATAATTTTAATTCATAACTGTAACAGTTATAATTTATCCAAATGACGTACAGTGATGTAATTTTTGATAGATATTGTTACCGTATCCGTTTGCTTTCTTTATAAGCACAAACCAGAATTGCATGTAATCACAATGTTGACATTGCGTAACTGATTTTAACAAGTACAAAAATTTTATTTTAATAAAATCAGCCTCTATTTTTTGAGAAAATCCGACTTCAGTTGGACTTGGTTTCTTCTAAAGACTGTAAATAGTCAACCAACCATAATTTTATCAATATATAAAAGTAAAATCTCAAAAATGTATATAAACTAAATTTGATGTGAAGACAAAATCTATAAATTTTGTCCTCTATCCACAGGATAAAAATTGCCGTCATGCAAACAAGAAACCACATTTTATTTAAAAAAAAAAATAAAAAAATCTTAAATGTGAATATATTTCCTCTAACCTCAATAAATCACACTGTCTTGGACAAAAAAAGAAGAAAATAAATTATTCACATTCAAAACCTAAAAGCCAGAATAGGTAACTCACATTTTAAATATATATATAATTATTGAAATAATTATTAATCCATAAATAAATGTTCAATTATGTGAAATATTCATATTATATTAAAAACACTAGTGGCGTAAATATATCATCAAATTTCTAATAATAAGAGCATATTTATATTTTTGAGTTTGACCTAATCACTATGTTATACTCCAATAAAAACAATTTCCTTATATGCGCTTTCGTAGGTTATAAGAAACCGTGTACATGGATTGACATGAATATCATTATGTTTATTACATTTAAAGTATGCTTGCTATTATGAAATTTTCCATTGAATGAAAAGTCACCCATTGAAAATATTTTAACTCCATTAAAATAAAGGAACTCTTTAAACTCTAACGGTATTCATTACGGCGTGCTCATATGTACTTGTCTGTAGGAAGTGATGTGAGTGATTCAATGGTAGGAGGTCTACAGTTAAGAATGTCTGCCTAATGAGTTTGAACGTGTCTATAGAATTTGGATCGTAAAGTAATGTGAAACCATAACCGTATTCTTTGATTTTTTGCCAGTGTGGAAAAACTTTATAGAAAGTATTTAATATTTAATGGACTAATATTTTGCGATGTTTTTGTGGATAATTAAAACATATTAATGTAATATTTTTAACCTGTTTGTATTTAACCTATTATTGCTCACACTAGTTGTGTGTAGAATTTTTTTTAAATTTTGTATGTTAATGTTAGAATTTTATAAAATATAATGTAAATTCTGAAAATAATATTTAAGTTACGCAATGTTCTTATAATGCCGAACATATATATATATATATATATATATATATATATATATATATATATATATATATATATATATATATATATATATATAATAAACCTAGATAATTCATTGAAACCAATGGTGCTTGGAGTAGGAATTTGTAATATACTCCTCTTTGTCACTAATAACTTCATTAACAAATATTTTAACCGTAACATCGATATTCCCTGCATAACTAATTTCTCCATTTATTATAAATATTACCAACATTATACTTTTAATTATAATGAAATGCGTTATATTTTAACTAACAAAATATACATAACAAACCACTAAAACCAGCCTAAAAAAACTTTAAAATCACTGAAAATCGCGTTTATTTAAAATTAATGACAAAATTGAGTCACCAACTCAATATCAGAATACTATATCACCCATAAATTATAGTAGATATGTTTATATTTATAACAATTAAGTAACAAAGTTGATGTAAAATTAGCAAATGACCGACGACTAAGTAGGATGAAATTGACATGTCTTTTACCTAAATTGAACTGTGTTTATGTCAACCCTTTTTTGAACATGCTTTATTTAAACATTAAATTTATGTAATAAACGTAATATTATTTATTTAAACTAACATAATAGCAGTTTTAAATGTATTGTCTCTGAATAATAATTATGTATATTAGATAATAAATAGTGTGATAAATCAATAATAACATCTACTCAACCAATATAATGATTATTATTTGGTGCTAATATTTTGTTTTAGAAAGCAATACATGTAATATAAATAAAAGTAAAGCTAATATTATAATGCATGGGTTTTTAATAGTGTTTACTTCGTTAACTCACATAAATCAGTTTACGTGTTATAATTTCTGAAAATACATTTGTAGAAAAAATAACATCCCATAAGTTAAACATATTATTACTATATATATATATATATATATATATTTTTTTTTTAATTTTTTTATTGGAATATTCATGAAATATATATTACAAACTACAGATTACAAATGGTTACTGTAGTAAAGAGACAAATATAAAGTATTATATATATTATTTACATTTATATGTACATTTAAGGGATGTTATAAAATAACAAAAAAGAATTATTGTGTTTAATTGTTTTTTTTGGCCTAGGCTACATACTATTTTAAAAATTTGTATGGAGGTCTTTATTTATATTATGGTAATGTAAAATATATGGTTTTAAGCAATAATAGTTTTTTGGGAAATATTTAGAAAAATAACCTTCAACAAAAAAATAAAATGAAAGATGGATGAACCTCATTAAATTATTTTGATGGAGCAAGTAATAATCTAAAAAAAGTTAAGGAAACATAAACGAGTAAATTATAAAGTAACAAAACAATTGATAAAAGAACAACATAAATAACCAGTCAAAGCAAGAAGCCGACATCCTTGAATCGAAATAATGAAAAAGTTTACTATTTTGTATTTTTTTTTAAACATTGAGTTTTGGAAGTGTATAAATACATAAATGTATATGATTTGCCTTTTTTAAAGAGACTAAATAATTTCCCTTTTTAACGGTCAATAAAGTCTTTGTTTATGTTTTTAAAAATTATTTTTCAGTTAGTTATTTACAAAATACCTTAATCATAATTTCTTTCCAATTGTCTAGAACAACAGAAATTTAACTAAAACAAAAACGTATTTTGATCTCCAATAATTAAAGAAAATTATAATTGAAAATACTTCATAGCAATATTTTATTGTACAGCACTTAAATTGAAGAGAATTCGATTCTGTGAAATTTGAAGTAAATATGGGAAATAATAACTAATAAACCTTTTACAAATTAAATTTTGCTTATTAAGGAAGAGATCTAAACGTTTATGACATGAATAGAAATACAAATCGAAAGCATAATACATTGGAAAGTAATGTTTATTCCTTCAAAAGTTTTCCTCGATTGTTAATGCAAAATCTAGAGCGATTTAAAACATGATTTGAATCTTTTACAATATTATCACGATTTTTAATATAGTCAAATAATTTGAAATTTTCTTCTTTTGAATAATATTATCTTGGTAAAACAGTTAATTGAAATTTCTCAAAGGTAATAGTCTAAGGGATATAAATTAATTGTAGTACATATGGGGATAAATTATTGCTACACCTCCATCAATCTATCGGTTTGGAACAATTAAGTTTAATTAATAGTTGTCTAACTTCTTGTGTATAATTAGGTCGTAGACCGTCATGATGGAATAACATTTGCAGATTTTGTAAAGAGGTATGTTACTCGTATTTATCAAATATTGAACAGAATTGGCTCTGGATTATATAATATATATATATATATATATATATATATATATATATATATATATATATATATATCTGTTTACACAAAACCGGAAAGACGTAGTTTAGAACAAATATCCAACTATTAGCTCACCACATTTAACGAAAACTGGTGTTGAATATTGAACTCTTATATTGTATTTGATATTCATTTCACCAACTGTAACTATTTCTTCAGATTTTGTTTCTTTGACATAGAGATTCTTCAGTAAATTAAATTATTTTAACAATATTTCGATATGTTATACCATACAACAAAAATTTAATCTGAACTCGTTGTCACATGGTTCAAGAATATCAACATTTTTAAAATGATAAGAATACAACTTTCTTTAGTCGGTGTTCTCTTGACTGATCTATGTGGCATGCTTGTTCGATTTGAAATCCTTGTGATGCTGAGCTGAGTACTGAGAAATATGATTTTAATGATGTTTTGTTGTTCAGTACAGGAAAATCAAATGACTAAGCAACCGTTGAAGACACTCATTAGTTCGTATGCTATTAAACACAAAGGGGATGTTTCGAGATAAGGTATTCTACTTTTTGGTCTTTATTCATATTCACCATTTGCAGACCGGGTTCTTTCTTTTGAAAACCGTAAACAAAAACTATGTCGCATATTATTAATTTGAAATTAAATGGTATCTCAAACTTTTAAAATAATAAAAAACTAAAAGTGCCCACGCAATACACAAATCCCAGGTAATAGATTAGCTATATAATAAACACTTTTATTGACGTAATCATACTATTTTAGAAATTAATTGTTGAATAGCTACTTTATAATATCAATTCAAATTACATATCTGAATAGTAGACCTATTTTTGCCAACTTTAAGTTTTCCATCTACTTAAAACAATTTGGTTAACACAGTATATTATTCTCAAAAAATATTTTTTTAAGCTCATATGCGAATTTTATGTAATTAAGGAATTTTATTTGAATTATATATTTTTTAAACTAGGTTATCAGAATTCAAAATAAATTTACGTTTTTGTTCAATCTTAGTTGTTGTAGGCTACTACCAATAATTTGTGTTTTCGTTTTGTAGTTGATAATTCGATTATATTATAAGAGAAATTATTAAACATAAAATGTTAACTTTTAATATGTTACTCACCGCCAGCAATCCTTTTTTTGCAGTTTTTCCTTCAGTACATATATATTACCACTACACTTCAAAAAAAGGATTGCTGGCGGTGAGTAACATATTAAAAGTTATTTATAAGCATATCCGGTGATCTAGGTTTCCAATTGTAATGTAATAAAATGTTATTTGTCATTAAAAATATAAAAAGTTAAACATAATAAAACCTGATTATCTAAATAAATTATCAAATTATCTAGCGAAATTGTTTCACATACAATTACATCCTCCGTATGAACACTTATAGAAGGTTTAAATATCGTACGTTAAAGCGTAATCGTTTAGGCGGTATTTCTAAATGATATTACAATATAAATTATATAATATTTTTTAGAAAATAGCTATGCATGAATATCATTGTCTTCTGATTTTTATAAAAAATACTATTTATCAAAAAAAATTATTCTGTATTTAAATATTAAATTAATGTTGCGTGATGTCAATGCTTAAGTATTATATCATACAAAAGTACAATAAAACATTAAAAATAACCTGATTACTTTCTAAATAATACGTTACAACCTGGGTCTTATAAAATATAGGACGAGTGTTTAATTAGGAATGTCTAGGCACAGATACTACTCATATGTATCAATATTTAGTACGCCTATGCACTATTGTTGCCCCTACTATAAGTTTTAACATTTTATTGTCTAGATTATATGTCAGCTAAAAAATGGATTGTTTCTGTAACTAGATATATAAATATCATTCAGAATTCATACGAGGCGACCATTCCACAACAACGCATCTGCTGCTTTAAAGTGGAACAGTGGTGACCACTGTTTAATAAAAGTGGTAACCAGTGACCATTAAAATGACATGTTGTAACCAATATCACGTGGTTGTTAAAAATATACACACATTTTTATATTGGATTGTACTTGTCGATAGCTGTGATAAGAAGTTATTATATTGTTTTGCACTCTACAAATCTTTACTCTGTACATTTTATTAATAACTTGAAATAAATAAGAAGCATCATTTATTACTTTTTTCTCTCTCTCTGATGCAAAAAAGGAATTTACATTTTAAAAAGTTATAAAAATGCACATTGTAAACTCACAAAACACTACACCTTATCAGGTTATGTCAGATGTACGCGTAACCACAAGGAAACAATAAATAGTCGTTTACCTTTTTTTTTCTATATATTACATTCCTAAAAGTCTTACATTTACGAAACAAAATTTGTATATCACATATTCCCTTTGGAAGCGTGTAGGATGTGGTATTGTTGGAAACGGGTTGTTAAAAGGTCACGGCATTAATCAATGGTTAGTATTTAGGCACTAAAATGTAATTAAAAAATAATTACAGCAAAAATTCAAATGTAGGTAAACTATAGATTGGAGAAGTTCTTAGTTTCAATGTTTGTAATTTCAATGATATTTTTTTCAATACTCGTATTTACTATTTATGTAGAATCAATAAATATTATTTGACCTTCATATATGCTGTTTCCTGTACGTCTTATCAGATAATGTTAAACAATTTAAGTACTCGCGATCAGTAAAAGAAACCAGTAAATCGCATTTAGAGTATGACAAAGTAAATACAAAATAAATTATTATTTGTATAACTTATTGAGTATAAAATTTAATGAATACATTGAATCTTAACCAAAATGAACCATAAATGGCTTTACTTCACTTTGATTTTCTGCTCCTTAATGTGTGCTTCATGATAATTTGTTCAACTCTAATAATAGTGACGTTAAACTTGGCCTTAAATTTAAAACAAGCTTTGCCTTTTAAAATAATTAAAAGTTTAGACATAAATATGGTCTGTTTTTTTTTACCTATCTAACCATTTAAAAACCTGAGAGAATCCTAGATGTATATTCTGCAACTACAACTTAGCTGACTTGAAGATTCATACCGTTATAATTAATCTTTTACATTCATATAATAAACATGGAGTCGCCCAAAGTTTTGAGTTTTCGGTTTTGTATAAAAATAAATAATATACAAAATTCAGATTGATTATGGTAAAATACCCCGACTCTATGATATTTTAATTCTAGGAACTAAAAGAGTGGAAACGATCTAAAAGTACAACTATTTTGCGCATGACCTTAGCACTGAATCTTTTACAACTTGGTTTCCAAGTCTGCTCTTGCTTGACTATCGATTTATAGGTATTTATAAATCTCTGAAACGTTTGGAATTGCAATGAGCCGTGGCTACCTCCAAAGTACTTATCAGAACCCAAACTCATTCAATTATTTTAAACAATATTTCACAAAATGTTTTGCATTTTTTTAAAAACTAAAATTTAAAATTTAATAATTTCCTGAATACAAACTACCACTATATTCAATATAACAGTTTTACAAACCTTTCCGAATGTAACAGTACAGTAGTTGCTAAGTGATAAGCAACTTCGTAAATTGCATTTGCAAGTTTACGTCAAGTACTCCCAAGGGTCTAACTTAATTATGTCGGTAACTTAATTTCATAACTTATTCAACAATTCATTATGTCACCGGCAATTCAATAGCTACTAGTCAAAACAGACTGAAGGTGTAACAAATTTTGATAGCATTTAGTTCACCATAAGATTACCATTCGATAACTTCATATAAAATGTCGTTGTTAAAGTTCACTAAATAAGATTTAGTAGCCATTTTTTTTTATATTGAACTTTGAAATATGTTATGTCTGTAATTACATTGATTCAATGACGTTATTTATTAAAAATTGGTGTAAATAAAGTTTTAAACATGAAGCACAAAACTCCAATCCTAAATGAACAGCGTTCTCATTGTGACAAAACATGATTGTACAAAACTTTAGTGGTTGATCCGGTTTTGAATTACCAAATGCATAAATGTGTAAGATTCGAGTAAAATTATTTACTAATAGTTGACCCATGGTTTTATTTTGTAATTACTTTCCGTTTTATTTATATGAAATACATAAAACAGTTACACAGCTTATCAATATACAATATTATTAATACCCTGTACGAGTAACCTTTAACGAAAAGTGAGCAAAAAAATAACATATTTATCAGTAGTTGTGATACCGTGAACGTATTTAATACTTTTGTAGTAATAGTCAACTGAGCATGAACATCGTAAGGTGCTTCATTCAGGGGAAATACGTGTTTCGTTCTTATATTTGGCGAGAGCAACGTTAGTTGATTAAGAAAGCAAAGTGGCACGTGTCAGGAGATTAATAAGTACACGGCAAGAGCGACGTGACATCCGTAAGAAAACTAATCTGTACCATGTCTGTCTGTACATTAATGTACAAAGACAACGGTAGGGTGGGTAAGAAAAAGTTACACCTTGAACTATGTTAAAATTTCTATACTTTTATATACATTTGTATATTTTATATAATAAATGTAATTAATATTTATATTTTAGATCAATAATTATTGGTTACTATTTTCGTTACACTATCTTGCGGTACTAAATATAGAATATTTATTAAACAGTGTTTTGATTTGAAATACGGTTAGTAATTTAAATATATTGACTATTAAAAAGTGAGTTTAACATGGGAATATAGAAAAGTGTAATTTCGATGAACCATTACAATGAAATTAGTCCCCATATTTAGAGACTGCGATAAAAGTCAAATATGTGATAATTTTGAAACATTTAAATTTGTTAACTGAATGCCTTGTAAATTTCCTATGAGTAGAAGAAATGCTACCAGACATGTCTTCTCTAAAATTATTGTTCTATTTTACATTATAAGATATATATTATATGATAGATGGATGGACGTACAACTATTCCATCCACGATATTCCACATTATGAACCATATTTCTGAATACATGCCTAACAGGTAGCAGTGATTTTACCGGTTTCGTTTTTATTATACATAAGGCTGATGGTTTTAAAGAAACAAAATATAATGATATATATTTGTTGCGTAAATATTACGTCATTTTATTAACCCTTTTATTTTGATTAAAAACAAGAAGAAAATAATGTATTCAAGTCCAACTAACAAAACGTATAAATGATATTTCTAAAAAAAACCTTAATATATAACAATAACGCACATCCTTGCCAGACTTCCAGTATGACAAAGCTTTTTTCTCTTGTCAGGTATGAAATCGTGGATGTACAAAATTTGGCAACAACGCTCTAATTTGCCTGTATTGTTGTTGACACCTGCATCCTATAATTTACCTGCGAAATGTCACGTACACCATGTTACGTCATCACATCACCCCATGTATCATCCGACATTGTCCTTCAGAAATTGAATTCTGATTGGTTCTTGAAAGGTGTCATTTTCCTACCCTTGTCAAGCTTTGGCTTCATTACGTTTCAGTTTGGCCCCAGATTCCGACTCCGTTAGTCATCAGCGTCATGATGAGTTTCACCAGCAACTGACAAATCATATTTTATATTGTTCCAGTTCCAATTTACCATCATATTTTTCTATCATCAGTGCAGTTCTAGTTTTCCTGTATGTGGATTGTGCAATGTGTGAGATTGTGGTTTGTATATTTAATAAAATGTGAAGTTTTGGTATGAAACTAAAACAATTTTTTAAGTGTCTTACAGTGCGCCCATCTAACGAGACGTCTCAGAACAGACTTTCAGACAATCATGTAAGTACAGACCTACAATTGTTAATCATATATTGTAATTATTCTATATGCAGAATTTATGTTTTGAATTGTCACTGATTGGTCCTCCGGAAAAATTCCATTATTTTTTCACAGAGAAATACATAACAAAATCCCGTACATTATCGTACATTTTTTTGGTCCTCCGGGCCGGATATGCTTTTGAATTGTTAAAAAAAAAAAAAATAAATAATTGAACTACGCTATGGTTATACATTATTTTATTTGTTTATTCATTTCTTGTGAAAAATTGGAGTTTCATAAGCGTTAAGCTTCAATAGTCGCCATTTTGATTAGGCTGCCATACTTGAACCACTGCGCAGTCCTTTTCGCGTCATTGCATTACCCTCTAGCGCTGCTAAATGTTTTCACAGAACCTATGCTTACAACATTAGCAACAGCTGTTCATGTTTACTTCAGTTGTCAATAACAACAAAAAAACTTAACCTCAAATAAGTTGATTGTTTTTCTACGTTACATTAATGAAAATTAATCACATGTTAGTTTTTATTAATAAATAATATTTTCTTTGAGAATAATAAGAAATATTATAGTCCAACTTTATAAAATTCTACATTTATAATTTAATCAAAATTTTTTATTTTTTTCAAAATGAGATTTAACGCTTTTCAACGTCAAGCCAAGCTTATACTAGTTAGGCTTACTAGCCTCAACAATCGTGTACAAGACTTATCTACTAAAGTTGCAAGCAGTAGTCTAACATTAACCCACGAAAAAAAATTCTTGAATATCTTGAGGTAATTAACAAATTATCTGCAGATTTAGAAAGTTATATCGATCGTGCAACTTCTGTTGAAGATATCACTGATGCACAAATCGAGGAGGTTTCCACACTTCAAGATGAAGTTTCACAATTAACAATTGATTCAAAAACACAAATACGCGTTTTAATTCCTAATTTGGGAAACTCTGCTGATCTAAATGTTAGTGCTTTATCGCACCATTCAGAGCATGCTAATGCTGTGAAACCATTAGTCAAATTGCCTAAACTAACCTTACCTAGTTTCAGTGGTGTAATTTCCACTTGGAGTAGTTTTTACAATACATTTAATGCAACCATTCATCAAAATGAAAGTTTGTCGCAAATTGACAAATTTAACTATTTACTTAGCTGTCTACACGATGAGCCTTTAGCACTCATAAGAAATATTCCTCTTAGCCATGAAAATTATAGAATAGCCTTTGATCTATTATGTAATCGTTATCAAAATCCTAGAAGGCTCATTAGCCATCATATTTACAAAATAATTGATATGCCAAACATTGACCATCCTTCATTGAAATCATTTCGGCAATTCTTAGATGTTTTTCAAGAGAATTCTCAAGCCTTGAAAATTTTAAATTTCGATATAAGTCAAGAAATAACACTGTTATCTATTTTGTTACGGAAATTAGACGCTACTACTCGCAAACGGTTCGAAGATCGTAGATCTGTCGAACATCTAATGCCTACCATTAAAGAATTGATTACATTTTTAGAACATGAGTGTGTTCATTTCGAAGACGCTCTCACATCTGAATAAGGTGTTAAAAACCTTACTATTTCGAAACCTACCACTTCAAAACAGGTTGTGACTTTCAAAAAACCAGGAACCCAACCTAACCGAAATGTTTGTTTTGCTAGCCCTGTCAATGACTATCAATGCAGTTTTTGCAAAAGTAATGGCCATAGAATTTATAAGTGTCAAGATTTTCAACTTTTATCACCATTTAAAAGATTGGATTTTATAAAAACTCAACGACATTGTATTAATTGTTTGTCTACTGGACACACCGTTACTAATTGTCCAAATAAACTTAGATGTAAAACTTGCAACCAATCACATCACACACTTTTGCATTTCGACGTAACAAAAACAGATTCAAAAAACAACCAGCCAAAGCCGCAATCTTCTAGCTGACAATACACTGAAAACAAAATTAAACCTTTAATACCACAAAATGCTAGTACTTCCTGGACAGGTTATACCTCTACAAAAGGTCACCTAGTTTCACATCATAATAAAACCCTTTCAAACACTTCTATGTATTTACAAAAGTCTAATACTGTTACAGTTTTGAGTACAATTAAACTAAAACTAACTTCTAATAAAAATAAATTTCAACTTGCTACTGCTTTAATAGATTCAGGAAGCCAAACTTCAATTATAACTTCAGCTTGTGCATTTAACCTAGGCTTATATATTCAACCTTCATGTATACAATTAAATGGCATTTCTACTTTACGAACAGCTATTAAAGAATTTACAAAAGTTAACCTGTCAACTCTTGATGGTAACTTAATCAATGCAAATCGTCCAGTTATAGTTTTAGATAACATAACTTCCAATTTACCAAATTGGGAAGTTACGCCAGAGTTACGTTCAAAACTCAAAAATTTGAAATTAGCCGATTATGAATTTAATTATCCTAATAAAATTGATTTCTTAATAGGTGCCGATCTGTATGGTCAGATATTAACTGGTCAACACTTAATCTTAGGCCCAAATTTGCTAACTGCTATTGGGACAATTTTTGGATTTTCGTTAATTGATCCTACTCAATCAAAAATAATAACCTATAACCCGCGCTCATTGTTACTTACAAATGAGTTAAACTTAAATCAAGTTTTACAAAAAATTTGGGAAATCGAAGAACCTCCTATCATTTCTAAAACTTCCTATGATGACTTGGAATGTGAACAACATTACATAAATCACATTTCTCGCGACGACAGTGGTCGTTATGTTGCCGCACTACCTTTCAAGAGTGACCCAACCTTGCTTGGTAACTCTTATGATGTCGCTAAACGTAGGTTTTTTAGTTTGGAAAAAACTCTAAATTCTAAACCACAGTTAAAACCCGCATATATTGAATTCATGGATGACTACATTTCCAAAGGTCACATGACCTTAGTTGATGATTCAATTTTAAATCAATCAAATTACTTTTTACCCCATCATTGCGTAATTAAAGAACATAGTTCAAGCACAAAATTAAGAGTAGTGTTTGATGGATCGTCAAAAACAACTAGTGGTTTTTCATTGAATGACACTCTATACTGTGGTCCTAAACTCCAATCTGAAATACCTGACATAATCTTTCAATTTCGACGCTTTAATACAGTCTTTTCTTGCGATGTCCGTCAGATGTACAGACAGATTAATATCGCCCCCGATGATCGACGTTTTCAATTGATTCATTGGAGAAGTGACTCCACTAAACCACTTGAAATTTACAAACTAAACACCGTTACTTATGGTGTCAAGACAGCACCTTATTTGGCCATCCGAACCCTACAACAGTTTGTTCAGGATGAAGGTCACAATTTTCCACTTGCTTCGCAGGTTATCAAATCTAATATTTATGTTGATGACATTGTTACAGGCTCTCATGATGTACCAAGTGCCTTAACATTACAAAAGGAATTGATTTCTTTTCTCGAAAAGGGTCATTTTCAATTGAGAAAATGGTCCTCTAACGCCCCTGAGCTTCTTTCAACAGTCCCTGAAACTCATAGGGAAAAACCACTCTATTTTAAGTCACCTGACCAACCTTCTAACGTGCCCCCATCTAACGAGACGTCTTAGAACAGACTTTCAGACAATCACGTAAGTACAGACCTACAATTGTTAATCATATATTGTAATTATTCTATATGCAGAATTTATGTTTTAAATTGTCACTGATTGGTCCTCCGGAAAAATTCCATTATTTTTTCACAGAGAAATACATAACAAAACCCGTACATTATCGTACAATATTGTTTTATTCAGTTTTAAACCATAAATTTTACTTAACGGAATACGTGTACTATATTTATCTGTTTCATGTAGTCTATTGAATTTAATATATTAACGGACAACATGATACACCTATGTTACTTCTTCTATATAGGCAGTTATATTCATTAACGGTTATGAAGATAACAATTTTTTCAAATTTTGATATTTTAGAATCAACTGTTACTTTAAAAGCCTGAGTACGTAAAACATATAAAAATAAACAATATTTTATTTTGAATAGTATTGAATAATTTACTATTCCAGCAGAATAAAATTTATAACTTATGTGAAAAACAATTAGTTATTTATTCAAGTTTTGTTGTAGAAATATGGCAATATTGTATTTTTAGTGAACTTTTTATAGTACGTGTATTAATTAAAATATAACATTGTCTTTAAACTTCAACAAGTGAAAAAAAAAGTATTACAGTATTATCTTTACTGATAGTTCTTATGTAAAAATATACTACAGTATTATAATGACAATATATGAAATAAAAGATATCGAGTAACAATGCTATTAGTCTCCATAGAAAATTAAATTTAATATTGTAACTGTCAATATAAGGCAAGATATATTTTATCATTTTTTAGATACAATTTACAAATATGATGTTTAAGACTAGAATTTTCGTTACAAATATTTCTATCTCATAGCCTATACCAATTATTTTCCACTTTAAATTTGTATTACTAATCTGTACTTTATCATTTAAAATTTATTCCTTAATATTTTGTTGACAATTAACGTAACAGTAGAGAGGATTTGTTTGTTGCTTTGAAGCTCGAAAATATTTTTCATATGAACGGCAATATTAGAAGAGACACTTTTAATTTAGTGAAATCCAATATATCATATCTGCATAACTAAATAGCTTTTTTTGATATTTAAAACTTAAATACATGGTTAATATCTGAATTAAAATATTACCAAAAGAGAACTATAAATTAAAAAAATACTGATTCAGTTATAATATTCTATAAAAGTAAAACCATCATAAATATTTTTCTATGTATCTTTTCAGAGTCCTAACGCACGTTTTTTGAATATAAAATTTCACTCTAAAAATATTTTTAAAACATTTTTTAATTTTGTATCTTGCATTGAGTATTTTATTTATTTTTATACAAGTATAAATTAGTTATGTGCCTTTGATACTTAATTTATTATAATAGACTTCACTTGTTAAATCTCAATCAAACCATCATTCTGATTTAATTTTCAGTCGAAATTGCGTGAAACTGTTGCCCTTACTTTTTACACTTGTATTTGATTATTTATTATGATAATAATAATAATGATAATTTATAGTGAAATCTTTAATCTCAGAAATCCAAGTGTAATACTAAAGGACTACAGTGAAATATTTAGTCGCAAGATTCAATTAAAAGATTTTATTGGTGTTCCAAGTAATATATACGTCTCCTTAAATAAAATTGTGGACTACTTTGTGATTGCAAATATTGTTTAATTACATTTGTAAGTACAAATTTAGTTGAGACAAAAATTACTGCCATTTTAATTCTAAGTGTTAAGCTATAAAGTTGTAAGATGTCATGTAATTTTATCACATAGTACCTAAAAGACGAACGTTGTTCTGTAAAAAACATTTTCAATTTTCCATAAATCACCAAATAACTGTCTACGTAAAACCAATCTCTAGGCAATGGATATAACTGTTAACAAATCTTACAACAGAATATAGTCCTTGATATAGTCAATATCTACATAAATACTATAAGACACGACATAGGATAGGGAAATAGTCTACGCTTTACGGGTCGTCACAAGTTTGACACACAGCTATCAGAAAGCGCTAGCAGCAGGTGCTTGACTGTACGCATCCCACTTGGTTGAGACTGTACAACTGTTGACCTCTCTCTCCTTCTCACTTACTTCCGTCAGCATAGTCAGTGTTGTCAGTTCGTGCGCTGATAAGCGATTCTCGACCTTCCCTCGCATCTCTGGTCCCATATGTGGCATCAGTGCGTTTTCTCTTACCCGCCTGAAACATTGTTTGACCGTAGAGCCACCTAGCGCCAGGCACATCAATTTCAGATTCTCTAGCAGAGCGACCTAGCGGGTATTGGTCAACTCAAGAATAAGCGGAGAATATTTAACATGGCCATGGCGTGTCTTATATTATTTATGTAGTCATTGATATAGTTAAAAATCTATAAACACATCTTAGTATGGAATTGATATAAATACCTTTACTGCAAAAATGCTACTCACTGTCCTGTTTCGTGTACAATATGTACGGTGACTATCGTTTCTCCTATTTGGCAGGTATTGTCAAACCGATTCAGAATTTAAGAACTGTTTTGCATTAATTTGTTTAATTCGCGTCAAGAAACAACGAATTACGAATCATAACGTTACAAGCATGAACACATCAAACTCACTCACAATACAAGGACCGCGTACGTGCATTCTAGTGTGTCCCTGTTACATTACTAGGGACGGTCCAGAGTGCACGTACGGGGTCTGTGTGTTGTACGTGAGTTTGTTGTGTTTATGTTTATAATGTGTTAATTTGAAATAAAAATATCTCTGAGGCACCAAGCTTACCTGTTCTTCTAAACCAATCCCTCACCCATCACCTACTCTTGTTTTGGATTTCCTTCAGTTCCTAGTTTAAATACATAACTTTCTCCAAATTCATGACTAATGAGAGGCATAAATCTCAGATCATTTCCATAGTAAACTTTACACCGAGAAAGAGTTCAGAAGACTCACAGCCAGTAATTGAGTCAACTAAAGGGTCAACTATCTACGTGTAAATGCCAATTAGCAGCTAGTCTATTGGCCACCAGTACTCTCCAAGTGTACTGTCGTTCAATACTTGCACTGTCTATAACCGTTTTTCACACACTTCAGCTGCTACTTAAATACCGCAACTGCAAATTTATTGGTGAATCATAGCCTACTCTTTACACAGAGAATTTTACTTCTGTTATTTTACATGAAGTTTTATTATAATATTGATTAAATTTAATCGATTTTTTTTATAGATTACTTGATTTATTGTAAATGTTTTAGCTATAAATTAGTAAATTATACTTATTGTTTGTTAACAATAGTTATTTTACTCCAGGTTAAGCTGCTTATATTAAATAGGAAAGTGGGAAATTACCATTGTAGTTTTATTAAAAATCCTATTATCAAATAATTACCCTAATACCATGATTTGTTAAGACTATTAACGAGATACTATATTTTGCACTTCAAATAATCATTATATCTTCCATATATGGGAATTACAAAAAATATAAAATACTCTATGACATACTTGAAACATCCATTTCGCTACTCTTGAACTGTAAAGAATGAGATAAACTCTCTTCGCGAGTTGTGGAGCTTGTGATCCAGTTGAAAATATCGTCATTAAAATACGAGTTACGTTGTAACTTTTTTAAATTGAGGGATATCAGAAAAAAAGATAGGGCTTATTGGGGTAATTCTTGAATATTTACTGACTAATATTAACTTGTAGCACTACAGCTCTAGGAGGCCTTGCCCTGTGCAACAACAAATCCGATTTTATTACTGTCAGCATGTCCCACTCTCCAGCTTTTCTTACTTCATGACCCTTTATAGTTGTCCTGGACATTATAATTATTTATCATGTGCAATAAATATTTAATAAAATAATTTAAAGACAATTTATACATTTCATTACCGATGAATTATTATCAGTGTTTTATTGAATTGGCAAATCTAAACTTATATCAAGATTCTGTGGATTATTGGATATGTGTAGTATATATATATATATATATATATATATATATTTCTCAAAAAAATAAACTAACTCTGGACATAAACATTCATTATTTCAACTTTTTCTTTTTCAAGTACACCTCATTAAACAATAAATGAATGTTTTTATATTTTAATGTGAAGGATTATTCTTAGTTCATTTTGTAGTTTAGAATTAGAATGTTTCACAAATAAAAAATGTGTACAAACTGTATACAAAGTGTAAAAAATATTACCTGACGGTTAAATACGATTTAAACTATAAATGGTAGAAAACTGGATATTTAGAAGTCTTTGGTTGTAGAAAAACATCTTTTGACATTATATGTAAAATTCAGTTCACCACAGAATAAAACACTCAAAACTAATTTTAACATAGTTAAATTTTAATGTACAGCACCAATATTGTTTAATTTGGACCAAAAGGGTCCAGTACATGTTTTGGAAACCTGAACTGAAAATCATTCGTAATGGAGGAATATATCTAAAACATAAAAGCAACTAAAAAGTTACTACCGCTTACGTTCACTTAATTAAGTATAAAGAATAAGTTAAAAAAAACAAACAAAGTATTGGTAAACTCATCTAAAATATATTATGAAAAACTTCTTAAAATTTTAACCTTCGAGTTGACATGATTTACACCTCTTTGTATAATTTCAATAGTGAATTTTTCAATTACCTCCCATATAACATTAAACCCAGATAGATATATTCAATAGGAAAACTATAAATACTACATATTTTAATATACCCACTGTCTAGGTTAATAATTCCACGTAGCTTTAGCGGCTATAATAAATGGGGAGAGCATTTTGGTACGATATAAGGGTTCTCTGATTTAGTAAATGTATCTCGGAGATAGAAACTCTCTTTTATCTAGAGTTAATAAATTTTAATTCCTTAGAAGACTATTATTTCTAAGTTTAACACAAATTTATGAATTCTCAATTTACAAAGGAAATAAAAATGTGTTCCCACTACATTAACAAAACCAAATACCATGAAATTCATCTAACATAACATGATTTATATCGAAGCACAAATTACAAGGAAAAAATCAAATGTTTTCAAATGTATAAATTTTCTTACTTTGTTACTATACCAGTAAGTTATTAGTAGTATAATAACTTTCACTTGACCAACTAAAAACAAAGCAAAACAAATCATCATGGATTAATTTTAGAATTTAAAAAATAAATAAATAAAATTAATATTAAAAAAAGTAATAAAAACATTTTCACTTATGAAGTTTACACACTATATCTCTATAATGTATTAGCTTAAAGTTGCCACAGAATATAAACTGGATTTGGAGAATCATGATATGGTATGCAAATGTTATTAAACATTTATGCAAATGAAGGTTTTCTATCTCCCTATTTTGTAGATTAGGAGGTCTCCCTTTTGTGTTGTATGTTTTGTCTAGAGAGGTCACGATTTTAGTTAAGCCCACTTTAATTCTAACACAACATTTTCATTTAAATGAGATACCTGTATTATAAATGTAATTAAACCTATATGCAATGTAAGCCTTGCTGAAAGATTTATTTTATATTATGAGATCTCTTCCCGTTGTCTCGTCTATATACTTATAATATATAGATAATAAAGAATAAATGAATTATATTTATAAGTTTATACTTCCAACCATGTTTACAATTTTCAACAATAATATTCAACAAAGATGGTTATAGCATGCACTTTGTACGAAGTCGAAATGAATTTATATGTAACTGCCATAAAATTAAAACCTGATTTGTATGAAATTAGTACTAATTGATACAATTTCAATAAAAATATCGTGACTATCATCATTCCTAAAAAATTTAATTTATAAAAATAAATTTTTAAGACTTTGCTCCACCTCCGCCATAAAGGATTCATCTCCCGAAAGAATAATGCTACACTTGAGCAGTTGTACTGATGTCCAATTTCATCTAAGATTTATCATTAAAAGATCATTTTAAAGATCACTACACAAGAATGTTTCCCTTTCCTAAAAAATGGGAATATAATCATTAGTGGTTAAACAAATGGAGGGGATATTTGTAAATCGTTTTTCTATTTCGCTAATTTTTGTGATTCAATGAATTATATTTTCGAAAAATTAAAAAGAGGAAAACACTCTGTGTTTTAATATCTATGTGATTATATGAAGAAATATACCCATGCATACAAGGCTGCCCTTGGGTTGTTTGATAGAGAACTACTCAGACGCAGAGGAATATAGCTTTTACCACTGATGAATCTGTGTTTTTTTAATGTTTCATAATATTACTAAAACTTTACTAACAACACGTTAATTCCTAAAGTATTTCATAGTATTTTACATGATGCAAAATATAACCATTAATGTAAACTATTTTTGCTAAACATTTGTAATTCATTTATTTCTTTACATTATTCCTCACGTTAATCAATATTATTAGCCAATTCGACATTGCAATTATTAAACCACGTCATTGTGTGACGAATAACATTCATTACATGCACATTTGTTTAGCTACTGCGATTTCCTTTACGATAATGAATACAGAATAGGTTTAGACTTTTCAATTCATTGCTTGTGAAACTCCTACATCAGAGACTATGAAATGTCAACTGATTCTACCTACTATATAGGTGTAATGTGTCACGCTTTTCTGTGGGTTTGTCCGGTTTTATGAACAGTTGGAAAAGTTCGTTTTGTTGCATTTTTTAAATATTCTATGTAAAATAAAATTTTGTTGTAATTTTTTTTTTCAATAGCAATACCTAATTTATTCTATGATTCGTGTTTAGTTCTTTGTATATGTAAATGTATGTCATATATTATATATTGACATATAATTTATATATATATATATATTATTTATATAATATAATATATAATATATAAAATATATTTAATTTGCCATTTTTTATTTCTAATTACTAAAACTAAATATATTTGTAATAAACTGTTGATTTTTTTTATTAATTCTATAACAATATTGTTGGTAAGTTTATTATCTGCCGAGGTCCTTTTCAGATTATTACAAAACAAAACTTAAAACGCACGTCATATCACGTAACTACAGAGCTTTAACTACGTAATTACGAGCGAAGCTCTAATGCCATATCTTTCTGTGTTTTAGTTGGGTTGGGATGTGTGGGAGAATGTTTAGTGTAGTTAAGTTTAGCGAGGAAGTTGTATTGTCCATATTGCAATAGTTATTTTGTGATAAGAGGGATATTACCAACTCGATTCTGTACTAGCATTCATTTAGTGTTTATTATGTATAGAAACTAAGATTGTATTTTCAATAATTATAATTACTTTTTCTTTATTGTTGCCTCTTTTTAACAAAGGGGAATAAGACTCAAAAAATAAATAAATACAATTTAAACAAAAAATTTTTTTTTTAAACGTAAAGAATTCATGCGAATTTGAATATTCAAGAGTTGAGGGTTTTAAAATCTTTTGGTTTGTACTCCCGAAATAATGGTTAAAAGAAGAAAAAATCAGCATCTCCAATACTTCCGACAACAATATATGTATGGACAATGCTGTGGAGAGTAATAATAAAAATAGAAGTTTATTTTCTATTCATATTGGTATGGCAGTAACTCCTGCTGGCTTGATTGATGATGTTGGGATAGTGAAAGTTAAATGTTCCTATTCTGGCAGAGATTTGACTCCAGAAGAAAAAATAAGTCATCAGAAAGGAATTGTTGGTAGTTTGTGGCAGAAAAAGAGTGATGTTTTTTCAATTATTCAAAATAAACTCAAATACTACTATCAAGTTCAATGGCAACTCTATATTGCAGAGAGAAAGTAGGGGTAACTTGTATTGTGGACTATAAGCGTGGAATGAAGATAGAGTAAATATTTTTTTTTAAAACGACAAGTATTGGAAAACGGAAATGGTCCAAAAGTTATAAAAATTCTACACAACCGGTTTATTACTTGATATTATTGATCCCAGACGCAAGAGAAGCATGTCCATCAGAGAACTGCATTAAATTTTCAAATAACAGGAGAGAATTAAAAATAAGAGAAAAACAAAATATTTTTTATATCATTTACGCAGCCCACTTGGGCGTACCACCAATGATTTAATTTAGTTTTTAAGACACTGGTAATAATCTAATTTCAAATATGTTAGTATTTTTTTATTCCAGAGTTATAAATTGCAATACAAAGGTTTAGGTTAGGTTAGGTATATATATATATATATTAGTAAAATGAAAAGTATTTCGTTTCTAGTTTATATCCATTAAATTTAATAATAAATTTTAAGCATTTAGATTCGAATAATGGTTTAAAATTGGCCTATTAAACATCATTAGTTTTCTATTGAAAATCCAGATCCTTTTTCAATTTAATAAAATTTACATTTATCTAGCTACAATTAATATAACTTTAAGAATCATGTTAATATAACTTGCATAAAAACACAACAGAAAGATATTATTGTTTTGATTTCCATTATAATTATATTTGATTTAATACTATTTAGCCATAACCATAGCCATACTATTCTTGGTAAATTTACAAATTATGTTTCTTTCTTTAAGAAATCAAACATGTTCCAGAGACCAGTAAATTTTAATTATCGAAATTGTCTAATTTAGAAATATATTGACAGATGCCAAATAATTTCCTCCGCGAATCTTTTTTCTTACCAAAACAAAATTACTGATAATTATATTTTCAAATTTTCACTGTCAGATATTATAATACGTAATAATAAAAAAAATAAAACATCTAAACAAGGTTTGAAACCTGTAAAATTCTGTTTGTGTTAACCTCATACAACCAAAATAATGTTTTTCTATCAGGCTAGCACAATAACACAAATAAGATTAATATTTGTGTTATGTAATGGATGCTTGTTACAAGACAGATGTTATTATTATTATTATTATTATTTGCATTTAATTATCTTTAGCTTTATCTACCAAAGAGATAGCTATAATGTGTATTTCATCAGTCTAATAACTTCAGTTGTCCAGGTTGAGTGTTATATACTGCTGATATACTCATGTTCTGCCCCCGTCTTCAGAGCCACCACGACACCAAGGAGATTTGATCATATAGTATCAGACTTAAATATAAAATCGAGAGAGTTTTATTTAGTTTATATTCATTTATTATCTTTTCAGTTGTGTAAATAAACCGAAATATGTTAACAAATTATATAACTTCTGACTTTTTTATTTCTTTCCTTTATACATATATGTCCTAAAACGTTTAATTATCAACCTAATTGCCTCATTCTAATTGCCAAAATTAATACTATGTAACGCATAATATGAAAAAATGTTTTTATATGAACAGGTTTTTATTACTTGTTAATACAAAAGAGATGGAAAGTGTATTCGACACATATGGCGATTGTAAGTTCGTAATATAGAACATTTTACCCATAGATCACATATATTACAATCCAGTGAATAAATAAATTGATTTTGTGATTGTTTCTGGGTGACAAGTTTTCCATGTCGAGATATTAATTTGATATATCAAGGTCGTTTGGTCTGATAATAGTGTTTACATTGTAAGATTATTATAAAACTCCCCCATAATTGTGTACCGTATATAATTTAAGGATGATAGTAAAGCGCCATAATTATATGTTTGACGATGTTGACCACCCAGATACAACAAGTTTCATTTAAGGTAACGTTTCATACAAAAATACATATTTGAATGTTAAAGAAAATGCGATTTTATACATAAAATATATTATGTAGCAAATTTTGGTCATTTAGGTTTAGGTTTTATAGACTCTATCAAAATTCCGATTAATAATGGTGGTTGTTTTACAATCAAGTTTATTGGCTCAAATTATGATTATCCATTATAGCGATGGAAATCAGTACAGGAAAATGGAACTATAAACGAAGTTTCATTACCTGCAGAAATGTAAGTTTGTAATAAAGAAATTTATTACTCGAGAAACTTTGATTGAATTAATACCAAAATTGAAGATTATGTTAGAAAAATCATTTATGGAAAGCGATTTCTTTTCATTTTGAAAAATCACATTGTGTTCAGAACTTTGTTAACGCACGAGTGAATTCATTACAATTTTATACAATTATTATTTAC